>JAVIWB010004232.1:0-55573 GCA_031893035.1 Dermolepida albohirtum | reverse complement strand
AATTCTACATTCTTCCTGTCAGTGAAAATTGAAATGGATGTAATTACAAACGATATATTTGACCAGCAATTGATCACCAATGAAGTTTCGATGTGATCTTAAGTATATTCGTTCTAGGTGACCTATGATCTCTATAATATATACAATTAACCAAATTCGTGTTTACCAATAATGATAACAGCAACGCCAACGGATTCATAAAAGCTTCCATATCTGGGCTGCGGATTACGTGTGTTAAAGTAGCTTAATACGTTTATATACTCTTTATTTTCACGAAGTGAAATGTGTTCACATTGAGCAGATAAAAGCTGTAAATCAATAATCTTATTGATTAAGAAAATATGTTATAAAGAATTTATAGAAAATGATAATGATAGCAGCAAAAGTATTTTATATGGTAATACAATTATTTCTGTAGCCTATCGAGGCTATAAATTTAAGTTTCTATTGAAAATTGCCACGAGTTATTTTGAGTTAGATCTACACAGTCTGTCGTAGAGAAAACCGAACGTTTTTAAAATAGTAATTCTTCAAAAAATATGCGTCGGTGAGGTAGATCTTTCACCAATGTTATGTCAAAATATCACAACATTTGCGTCATTAGAAGCAGAAAAATTGCGCATAAAGTAACAGTGTGTATTGGTCGAAAAATGAATTTTGAACAAAGAGCAAATATCAAGTTTTGTTTTAAACTCGGTAAATCGTTTACTGAAACGTTTAGTTTGATGAAATAAGTGTATGGCGATGCGTGTTTATCACATACAAGTATGTATGAGTGATATAAAGGATTTAAAGATGGTCGTACGGATATAAATGACGACGAACATCCTGGTGTAAAAAGATCTGTGGTTACGAAAAGTAACATCGAACTTGTGCGTGAATTTATCAGAAATGAGCCGAAATACTCATTGCGATACGTGGGAATGGAATTAAATATTTCCAAAGATTCAATTCATCGCATTTCGACATAGCATTTGGGACTGAGAAAGATTTGTACCATACAAGCTAACTGAATTCAGCATTGTATGGACTTGATTAAAGACTCAAAAAAGGACGAAAACTTCAGGTATTCTATTGTAACTGGCGTTGAGACGTGGTGTTTTCAGTAGGATCTAGAAATCAAGCTCTGAATGGAAGCATCCAAGCGAAGAAAAACCGAAAAAAAGCCGTTTGGAGTAGTCAAAAGTGAAGACAATGTTGATTTGTTTCTATAATTCGAAAGGCATAGTACAAAAAGAGTTTGTACCAACTAGTCAAACAGTTAATGCTGTGTATTATATTGGTGTTATGAAGCGTCTTTTGGCGCGTGTTCGTCGTGTGCGCCCTCAATATCGGGAAAATGGAAAATGCACCATCTCATCGCTCAACGCTTATTCCTGCTTTTCTAACTAAAAATGGCCTTTTAACCATCAACCATTCACCGTATTCACTGGATTTGGCCCTCTGTGATTTCTATCTATTTTCCAAACTACATTTATCGATGAATGGACAGCGTTATATTGACGTCGAAGCCATTAAAAAAGCATTGACAGCGATCTTGAAGGACATCTCTAGAGATGAACTTAAAAATTCATTCGACATGTTAACTGAAACGTTGTATTGAAGCCGAAGGCGACTACTTTGAATAGAATAAATGAATTTTACCAAAATAGTAAGCTTCTGTTTTTATTTTAAAAAAGTTCGATATGACGATAATTTAACTATATTTATATGTTTAATTTTTATTTCTCTCTATTAAAATTAAAGTATCAATAATATTATTATAATAATTAATAGATAATAAACAAAACGTATAAATTTAATTCACTTGGATAGTAAAAGCATGTAACTGAAAATATGTTTTTCTAATTTACTGATATGACGTTATTAAAACGCCTAAACCACTTATAATTTATAAATGTCCTGTTTTAGTCTGCATTTTTTCAAGAGTGGTCAATTGAAGTTTCATATCGAATTAAAACATAAAAATGTGAAGTATAATATCAAGTAATTTCAGCAATTTCTTTAATTTCAGGTGGGGTACGTGAAAAATGTTCATTCATTTTGCATTAAATCTAAATATGTATTCCATAATATTCAATACAAAAATTACAAATTCAATTTCCCAAATTTTAAAGTTACTATTATTTATGTAAAAAGATGATAAAAGGGAAAAGAAAAACATAAAGAAGTATAAGACAACCCAAGTTTAGGAATCGTCGAGCGAAACGATTCATTATACACGTTTTTTCCGGATGAAGTTTGGATTCATTTATTGGGTTATTATTAACACCCAAAATTGTCGTACGTGAAAATCCACCTGTGTTCCAAGAAAGAAGTTTATATCTAATAAAGACAGGAATGTGAAGAAAAAATCTAGACTTTTTCCTTAATCATTACCATGCCAGATATTCTATATACAGTAGCAGTAAACAATATCTCTACTAAAACTTTAGACAATGTGATTAATACTATAAAAAGACTTTTTAGTTTGTATTTGGAAAATGTAGAATATTTGGGTAAATTTTCCTGATGGATCACTTAGTAATGTAGTTTTTTAAAGTTCTATTAAAACAATAGAAATCCGATATGTTGAAATGTAAATTATTATGGGAGTACATAATATACTAATTGTCGTCTATATGCTTTTCTATGCGACATACGGTATACACCGGCTAAATCTAGTTTAACCGCAGTTTAACTAATTAAGCGTTTACGAGATTCAGCTGTGTATAATTCATATACGACTGTAATATAAAATTGTTTATATTAATTGAAAGATATTGTAGATATTATTTAGAATAAAATCGAGCAAAATGTACATACTTTCCCTGTTATGACGCTCCTACAATTTATTTTAAATATTGAAATGTGCAAATTATATATTGTCGATTTAGTTAGCAGATAATTTAATAATATTGATAAGCAAAAATACAATTCATAAATGTATTATTTAAAAACTTTGAGTACACGCAAAAAGGTAAATATTAAGAAATTTATTGTTCTAAAAAATCTAAGTAACGATGTATTGTTAAATCGATTTGTTGATAAGGAAAGAATTTTTATAACTTTCCACAGAAGTAATTTTGCAATATTAAAATTTGATACGGTTTGAGGTAAACAGAAGGATTATTCAAATATGATGATCCCGATATTTCAATATACAGTGGTTTTTTATTTGCAAATCAATTAGTACAGTAGAGACCGCTTATAATGAACCCGGTTATATTGAATTCCCGGTTATTATAAACCGTTTTAGATGGCCAAATAAATCGTCCCTTAAGTTCAATGTATTTTTTTTCGCTTGTAATGAACTCGCATATATTGAACTTTTGCATATAATGAACCATATTTTACGTTTCAACCGAAAACAATGTGCCGCTTATAATGAACTTTCTTTATCGCTCGAATGGGAATCCCCCGAAAACTCCGTTACATCAAAAACGCGGTGCGTGTCAGTCCTTCCCCTTCAGTCTGTCTCACAAATTAGTCACGTTACGTTGTCCGTTCGTGTTACAGTATTTACCAATTGTAGCTTGTGGGTTTATAAACATGGCGCCAAGTGATAATCAAAAACAAAAGCGCAAAGCTTTCACTTTCGAAAGAAAATATGAAATTATTAAAAAATTACAAAGTGGTTTAAAACAAGCTGATGTGTGTAAGAATCTGAATTTAAACAAGTCGACGGTTTGTATGATTTGGAAAGAAAGAGATAAAATACTCAAGAATTATTATACACAAAAAAATTCTAATGCCAAAAAAATTAGAAAATCAGCTCACGATAAAGTGGATAAAGGGCTTTTGTTATGGTTTTCTCAGCAAAGAGGTAAGAATGCGACTATTACCGGTGCTTTACTGTAAACAAAAGCAGAAGACTTGGGAAGCAAAGTGGAAGATAGCGATTTCAAATGTAGTCGAAGCTGGATCGAAAGATTTAAAAAACGCCACGATATCAACAGTGGAAAAGTTGTAGGCGAAGCAGCGTCAGTTAATATGGAAGTAGTAGATGATTGGTTGCAAAATAAATGGCTCAACATACGACAAAATTATGAAGACCACGACATTTTCAATGCAGATGAAACGGGTCTATTCTACGGGCTAATGCCCAACAGAACGTTGAAATTTAAGGGCGATAGTTGCATTGATGGAAAACTATCAAAAGAAAGGCTCACGGTTTTGGTTGCAGCAAATTTTACAGGCACAGAAAAAAGGAAGTTACTCATTATTGGCAAGTCCCAAAACCCACGTTGTTTTCGCGGCAAACGATTGCCTGTAAAATACAGTTCTAATAAAAAAGCATGGATGACGTCAGATATTTTTTTGTAACGAATTGCGCGATTGGGATAATGAATTAAGGAGAAAAATTCTATTAGTAGTACACAATTGTACAGCGCACCCTGAGGTAAAGTATTTGAAATTCATTAAATTGGTGTTTATACCTCCTAATACTAGTTCCAAATTACAACCAATGGATCAAGGCGTTATCCACAGTTTGAAGAGCAATTATCGACGAATTCTTCTTTCAAAAATAATGATTAATAGCAGTGCAGAAGGCAGTCGTATTAGTCTTCTTGATGCGGTGAACTGTATTCACATGGCATGGCAAAACGTCACAGCAAAAACAATAACAAATTGTTTCAAACATGCAGGATTTCTTAAGCATCAAAACAAATTCGATGACGACGATGATATCCCGTTAAGTGAGTGGTTAAAGAGAACTGATCTTGATAATGTTGAAAATAATGGTGATGGTCTACCTCTAACTGCGGAAATGGATGCTAATTTTGAAGACTATGTGCGTATCGATGAGAATGTTATGTGTATTGAAACTTTGTTAGATGACGATATTGTTGCTTGGGTACGTTCAAAATCAGCAACTAATACGAGTGACAGTGAGAATGAAGAAGAGAATAATGAAGCTGAAGGTAGTGCTGCTATTGCGTCATTACCGCAAGTGCCCATTGTAAAGGTTGTACAAATATAGATGTACGTAATTTTTTACAAATGAATGAAGCTCCAGATAACATTTTGAACAACCTGGCTAATGTAGAAATATATTTGAATGATATTTACGTAACTTTGTCTTGTAAACAGTCTAAAATAAGTGACTATTTTAAACAATCTGTTAAATAATAATTTTTTGTTCATTTAAATTATCAGTATACAATACAAGAATCGTTTGTACTAATTTATTTTTTCAATTTATTTTTTGTCAGATATAATGAATTTCGGCTATAATGAACCATTTTTAGTGGCCAGTAGTAGTTCATTATAACCGTACACTACTGAATTTCTAATATACACTACCATCCACAAGTTTAATCTACTGCAGATAATTTTAATTGGGGCAGGAAATAAAATATTTAAGTTAATATATTGAAATTTTATCCAAACTAAAATCATTTTACATATTTGCACGTTATTTAACCTAAGTATTTTGTATAAACAAATGAACGCCTTATTTTCTATTTCAAGAAATAATATTCAGGTAAGAAATATAATGAGGGTGTCATGGAGATTATTCCTTACTCGGAATTGTTTACTGTATGCTTTATTACGTGGACGTAATAGCTAGTCTTTACCTGATCTTTATGCGCTTGTAAGGGTACATTTTATGTCTATTACACAGTGAATACTCAGTATTCACGTTGTTAATGAAGTGTCAGCGAGTGCTATCGAGTGAGCGTATCTTTTTAAATTGTGTTTAAAACATGGCAAGGAGAAAACAACTAACTCTTGCACAAAGGGCAAGAATTATTGCTTTGCACGAAACAAAGCTTTCTAATAGAGCAATCGCCCGAAAACTAAAAGTTTCCGAGTATTGTGTTCGTCAAACTATAAAGAGAATGGCAGAAACTGGCCAACTCGGGGACCGAAAACGCAGTGAACGGCCCAGGATAACTACTAAAAAAGAACATGAATATCTGAAATTAATGTTCTTACGCAATCGTCGCCTTACGATGTCACGGTTAGCGTAACAACAATCAAACGCCGTTTAGCTGAAGCTGGACTTAGAGGTTCAGTAGCAGTAAAGAAACCACGTTTGTCTGCACAACATAAACAAAAAAGATTGGCCTGGGCGAGAACACACAGGTACTGGACTGTCGAAGAATGGAAACAAGTCTTATGGACAGATGAATCCAAATTTGATTTTTTTGGATGTTCGCCGTCGTGTCAGGGAGAGAATGTTAGATGAATGTGTGAATGACAAAAGAAGTCTATTTGGGTATATTGCAAGAACATGCTCTTCCGTCAGCGATGGGGTTAATGCCTCCGGGGTTTGTTTATCAGCAAGATAACGACCCCGAACACACAGCAAAGATTGTAAAAAAGTTTTTCGCCGACCGAACTGAAAGAGGAATCCTTACATTAATGACATGGCCACCCCAAAATCCGGACTGCAATCCGATAGAGCTGTTATGGGACTGTTTGGATCGTCAAGTTCGTAAAATACCTCCTACTAGCAAGACAGATCTTTGGGGTAAGTTGCGGAATGCATGGAGCTCTATCGATGAGGAATATCTCGACCGATTAGTTGAACGAATGCCACGTGTTTATGAAGCCGTTATCCCAGCTACGGATGGTTACTTTGACGAAAGTAAAATTTAAGCTAACTTATTATAATATTACTTAGATTAATAATGTCAATTGCTTGAATTGTATCTTAATTTAGTATTTTATAAATAAATTTGCCATGAAAATAAACAGTCTCTTTAATATCATTGCGCAATTAAAATTATTTGTAGTGCTATTAAACTTATGGACGGTAGTGTAAGTATATGCGCAAATATCTACTATCGATCCCTCGAGCGATCGATCCCTTGATAACGAACATTAATGAGTCTTCATCAGTACAGTTCTAACTATGTAATTTGTAAACATACAGATAATACGGTTGTTTATCGTTTTTATGTGATATTGTTAAGATTTCTTCACGAGATAGTTTTGCGTATTATTTGTTTTTGTTCGAAGCAAATTTAGTGACTATGGATAAAGTGAAAGACATAACAAGTGATAAAAAATTAAGGATTTTGACGTTATACGTAACATGAAATTACAAGAAAAGACATATTGTCATTTTAATGAGAGAAAATATTTTCACTTCGCGACCGTTTTGTAATAAAAAGGGGATTACTACTAGTCCAGATGATAGGCATGTCTTAAAAATAGCAACAGGTAATCGAATATTGTCCAATGGAGATACTACAGGGAAGCTGGTCAGGAAGGTCAAATATCCGAATCTACAAGGTCGTAGATGTCTATTTGAACTTGGATTAAATAATGCTTTGTACACCTTATTTTGATTTAAACGAATTTGTAATTTTTCGTCAACGTTATTATAATGTCCTGTTTTAATTACCTGCAATATAATTAAATTAATTTTGCGTATGTGTGTGTGTGGAGGGAGGTAGGAAAATGTAAACATTCTCATCCAATTCAATCTCGAATTATACACATTTTAGATAAAGTGTCTATATAATTAGCTGCTATCGGGCGTTGATTGAACGTTAGCAATTAGATACAGTACAACAATGTCTGATTATCTTCTTGCACTAACTTGAAGATTGATATATAATAAAATTAATTACATTCTCTATTAAAAATGAGGTATTTAAATATATGGAATTATGATACAACATAATTTTATGAGCAATGACAATGCGAAAATAAAATATATCGTTTTTTATTAAAATTAATTTGAAAATTATCTGAACGAAGTATTTATTACATTTTTTTTTGGTAGGGTAAACATAATTATAGATTTTAAATAATTTTAAATGTTTTTGTAATTATTAACTTCCAATAAAATACTAATAATGATAAGAGAATTTATTACGAAGCATGTACATCCCGAAAAAATACGCTATTATAATTCTTTATTGCTGAATACGACAATGTATAAAAGGTTTTTTATTTATACAAATTAAAGCATAATATTACTAAATGTGGGTTTAATTTTGTAAAATAACAAAACAAAAAACCTCTTCCAAAGTATTGGATAAAATTATTATTGTTGTACTATTTTATCCCTTCCTCCAGCATTACTCTAAATAGAAACATGAAAAATTAGAATTATAACAAACTTTAATATGTTTAAGGCTTTTTATATATATATTTTTTTATATTTATAACATGTGACATAGAAACAAGAATTACCCAATAATGTTTACTGTACTGAGAATAATAAATAATTAAATTTTTACTGAAACATTGCTTCTAATAAGATGTTCTATAAACTCCTATCGGAGCTCATTTAAAACAACTTGTACGCATCATGTAGCTGTCATAACTTCATTAGAGGATTAGAAAACATAATTCGAACTTGTCAAAACTTGTATCTACTTGTATCCCTTCGACCTATTAACCCAGACATGTTTTATGGGCGGTGGGTCTGGCGAAAGCGCAGGCCAACTGAAAATATTAATATTGGTACCTTCCAAGGATGAGTATTGTATATTGTCTTGTTGGAATGTGGCATTGTTCAGACCTTGGATATATGGTAAAGCGAATGGTCCCAGAACTTAAATATAGCTTTGGTCATTTAAAAAGCCTCAAAAGAATACTGAAGGAGTTCTATGGGAAAAACTGCCTTCCTGCTCATCAGCTTCAGACTTTTCTGTGATCATGGATCCACATGAGGCATTCAGACCTTGGATATATGGTAAAGCGAATGGTTCCAGAACTTAAATATAGCTTTGGTCATTTAAAAAGCCTCAAAAGAATACTGAAGGAGTTCTATGTGATTTCATGAAATGCAATGCCTGCCTCATGTAGTCCAAAATACGAAGTTTTTCAAAATCACTTACCTGGTGATAATTTGGTTGTTTTTGAACTCTTGGCGTTTTAATACTCTTAATACACAACTATATAATGTTACAATCGAATAACTAAACTAAACTAATCCAAACTAAGAAAAAAAAACGATTTTTTTTAGAGCTTTCTTGCTATTTTTTATCATTTATTATTGCCAACACAGTAAAAATTAGTACAAAATTTGGTTTAAAAATATGTATTTTAACAGGGTAATTCGTTTTCCTGTCACATAATATATTTATTGTCAAGGAATTCTGCTTGAGACTACAGTCATTGTATTATTTTTTAAATATTAAAATAAAATAAGTGCAAATTTACAAGTATAATACGCAAATTATACCAGAGATGACAAATATATATTGACCTAATCGAAAGTATTCTCAATTCTTCTTGATTAATACCGCTTGGCAATTTATTATTTTAACCATAGAGTGTATTGGTGAATTGTCAAAAAGGGCGCTTTATATTTATATAATCTTATCCCATCAGAACCTCAGGCTGGCGCGTAGAGTATCAATGTGTGAATCTGTCGAAAGCATTACGATTGTTTCTGACACACTAAAACTTATATAATATACTTATAAATAATAATCTATGCCTTACTCCAACAGCTTAACGCTAATTATGGGGGGCATTGGCAATTTATTATTGCGTCCGTACTTGTGGTGCAACTTAAGATCTTTGGCTGACAGAATTTAATCAAACGAGAAGGAAACTATGAAAAATTTTTCTAGCTAGCGGTCGTCAGATTGGATTTCGAGACCTCTGGCGTGATAAGCCAGTAACTTACCATTGAAAGAGCTATCAAGCGATTCATATTAGAATATTATAAAAATGGAATGCGACAACGAATAAAACACAATTAGTAAATACTCGAAACAATTAGTTTCAATCTCAGGAGCGCATTGAATGACATTCACTTTTATGTGTAATGTTTACCATCAAGAAAAACTCCTAAAGATTTAGTCTTATTTGATACTATTAAATTAACCCAGTCGATAAAAGTGGATCAAGTTTTAACAAATTAGAGTTTAGATGATTGAATCCGCACCATTTAAGAAAGACGTCAATCAATTCTAAACTCTAATTTTTCTAGATCTACTGCAACCACCACAATAGAAGTACCATCGATAAGCATTACAACAAAACATAAAGAACCTGTAAAGGTTAGCGAGGCATGAATAAATATTAAGAAAAGCAGCGGCTGCCGAACTGAATCTTGACTTTTCAATTTGCTAAAATAGGTTCTAGGTAATTAAACAACGGAGTCCGACTCGGAATTTATTAAAGTCTATGACAAAAGAATTCCCAATTGAGGAGAACGATATGCAGCCATGTAACTGTTTTTTATAGATACAGGGGTGTGTAATATAAACATTAAAAAGATTAGAAGCTTCTTTCTTATAACTTAAAGAAGAATTTAGTGTACATAAGAACTATTTTCGACAAATTTTTTATAATGGATATAGTTAAATTTAAAGATATTAAAAATATTATTTAAGGATGATTATAAAATCTCATTTACCATTAAAAAAATACAAATTGAATGTTAAATAAAGTTAATGCAGCACTTAGTTTGCCCCACTCAATTTTCAAGTTACATAACTACATAATCAGGAAGATCAAGGTTTTAGGGTAGGTAGAGTAAAGTAGAGATAGATAAAAAGACAAAAAGATTTAATAAATATAAAGTTTTAACTTTTGGGCAGATTCCCGAAATTTGTTGTTTACATAATAATGTACAGTAATTAAAAGCAGTAAAAACTGGTTAAGAGTTAATACAAAAATTGCGATGTTAAGGGTACTACGACAATCAAATAATATTAAAAAAGTGTTACATATTATTTATTAAAATATTGATTTTAAAACATTCGTTCAGTATACCAGACATGTCCATGTATGTATATGCTTATGATAATAGCTCACAGCATATATTACATAAAAACACACTTAAACCACTTAATAATGAAATAAAGTAAAAGTAATGCATTGTAAAAACCCGAATTATTGTTAAAGTCGAATTCTCAGTAGTGTCTCCTTTTTTTTATTGATTGCATTACCGAATACTAAATGAATTCTTATGAAGTGCGGTTACCAATGAAGGTTGGTTAAAGCGAGATAGAAGCTACACGAGGTTCTTCGGTGCGTTTCATTAATAACATTTCAAAGTAATTAATAATTAATTGTTCATGCATGTATAATTACAACAATACAATTTATATTACAAACTATTTACACACACACAAGCATATATACAAATTTATATTAGGAACGAACGTTTCTGTTATATTATTAAATTTAATTTTAATTTTCTTCTTTTTAGAAAGAAAAAAATTAAAAATGTTAATATTTTATTTTTGAAAAACTATTATAAATCCTTTTTATTTAGTAACATTTTCTTAACTTATATTGTAAATAGACATATATATATATATATATATATAAATTACATAATTTATAAATTTTCATTGCATAATTATGTATATTCTTTTTATTACATATAATTATTTACAATTTTTTTCTTTTTTGTTTGTTTCCATGTTATTTTGCAAATGCTAAACACACATTTACAAAATGCAGTATTTATCATTGCTATATCTAATTAAATAAAAAGTTATTATTTATAATCAGACGTTTGTTGAAATCCAGTATGTAATTACGTTATCATATAACAAACTTTAAAACTGTCACATCGAATATAGTAAATACATATAATAATACACTTTCTTATCAAGTGGAATAAAATTTACTTAATCTATGGAAGAATACAGAAATTTATAATTCAAATAAAATTAAAATTACCTTACGTCTTCTGGTAATTATATTATACACTGGCATGTTGGTAAGATCTTATTAAAAAAAGTTCACTTTGATCACAGAAACAATATAATATTGTATAAATATACTTAAGTAACTTCGCGACTATTGTTCTTGTTTTGTAATTTTCTTGTAATATTCAAAAATTTAGTTCAGTAATTTATTCATATTCATCACTTAATAATGTTTATAACTTAATACAGAGGATCGGAGAATCACGTTGGTGCCTAAACACGGTGTATCAATAACGTGTAAATAAATGAAGCGCTTGCACTATTTTTCGTTAGTGGACAATCTGTGCTTTCTTTTTCGTAGAGCGCGCGCTATTCGAGGCGACAATGCTGCCAATATTGAAACTGCGAGGTTAATAGAAAAAAAAGACTCTAATACGCGTGCAGTGCGGCACCCGTAACGCAGGACGAGTCACGACTAAATGACTCGAACTGTATAAAATAATACAAGTTTGTAATAGTCTGTATATACTATCGATATGTGTTGCAATAATATCGCGGCGATTGTAGCGACTTCTACAACGGCTAAGGCATAATTGAACGAACAGACAAACAATTTAAACGTTGCTGAAGCAGAGGGGCGTTATGTAATGTTCGCATGTACGCCCCCTTGTTCGTTTCGGACGCATTTTTAATTTCTCCGTGGTCGATTATGGAAAAAAAATTGAAAACCACAGTGTCAGAAAAAAAATTCTAACATAATATTTTTAACCGACAGAGCGAATGCCGAGATTTAAAACACGCGAAAATACAATAGACTTGTTTTTGTTGTAATCAGTAATCATGCAGTGAACCACTTCAGATCTCTAAAATGTTTTAAACGAAATAAGTATGTAATTTTTACGTACGTTGACATAAGTATAATTGTTTTTATTAGTTTAATGTAAGTTTGTAATTATAATTTTTACTTACGTGAGTACGGTCTAAAGCAGCAACAATAATAAAGAACAAAACATTTTTGTTGCACTTCATTTTCAATTTGGTCTATCAGTAAATATCTATCGGCTATTTACTTCATTAGTTTAGTTGGACATTTTCAATCGAATGTGAAAAAAAGAGATTCTAATAGCTTGTAAATAGGCCAAATACAACCCATATACAAAAAGAGCGGTTCAAGGTGTTGTAACAGTACTACACTGCTGTAAATATATAACCATTCTGTATTCAATGATGGAGCTATACTAAATATAGTAAATCATCGAAAGAAAATTAAGAGGTCAAATAGAACAGACCCTAAATTAATTTATGAACACAAAGTTAATTAAAAAAAAGGTAAGTAAACCCTTTTCTACGTCAATGTTCGTATTCTGTATACATATTTCGACAACTAAGTTGTCATCAATTAATCACAGTGTCGCACTTGGATCCGCGGTAATCAAAATCATACTGCAGAAACCAAATACGCACAGTAAGTAATTGGTTTCTTGAGGTATAATTCTGTCCCGGTTTTACCGCGGATTCGATACCTAAGGCGTAGTAGGCTTTTGTGCGGTATGTTTCTGTCCAAGTTTTACTGCGGATTCAGGTGGGACACTGTAATTATCTGCTGATGATGACAATTTAGTTATCGAAATACGTATACAGAATACGAACATTAGTGTGGATGGGAGTTTATTTACCTTTTTTTGATTAATTCAATCAACCAGTTTCCATTAAAATTTATCATAAAGAAAAGTATTTAACAGAATTTAAGAACAAAAGTTTAGTAGGAATTATAGAAGAAGAAACATCACTGACACTGAAAATATTAAAAAATTTCCACAGATTTGTTAACGACTTTTTGATAGCGTTTAGAAACAAGAAGGAGTTAGAAAAGCATGTAAATATATGGAAGCTAAACTAAACGAATATGGAATGAAACTGGACAAACATAAAGTACAAGTAATAGTGAATGTAAATTTCTTTGGAGATCGTCGCTAAACAAATAAACCAAAATGCAAGAAAAACCCTTGTCACAATTATATTTGTATCCTAAATACGTATTTTGATATAGTTATCGAAATAGTTGTCATCTTCAATGTAAAATAAACGGTATAATGGTTTTATGAGCAAAGTGGGAGTTAAATATTAAGACAGAAGCAGTACAGTTAAAACCAGTAGATAATTTCCAATATTTAAGGGTAATTCTTCGAAAAAAATCAGTGCTCAAGGTATTGAAATAAATACGACTGAAAAGACGATCAAAGTGAAATAAGGTAGATTTTATTAACAGAATGAAAATATTGAAGAAACAAAAATTAAAATGTTTAAAAACGTTTATAAGTCAATATTACTTATTTGACTTTCGATGTGAATCTTGGGTTTTAATATAACAAATAAGTGAATTACTTCAAAAACGAATTACTTAGAGGCATGAGAGCGGCTCAATGAGATTAAATACGTAAAATTTGATAAGAAATTAAGACAACGAAGTCTATTGGGCTGTTTATTAAAATTGAAGATCTCAATACCTCTTATATGAATTTTGGGGTTTGCCCTCTCTCTTGTCTATAATTCCAACAAACGAATTGCTTGTCGTTCTTTGTTTGATAGCTTAATGTAAATATTATCGTTTTTCTTCAATGATATCAAAACAAGATAGTTATACGAGGGTAGCCGTTTATATCTCGGGAACTGGCAACACTGTTACTGTTGCCTCCGATCTGATGATTGCATCGTGAAGTTTGTCATTTTTGATAATATATTTACCTTGACAGTTTTATTATCCGGTCGCTATTTCTATTGTTGACAGTAACTTGAAAATTTTATATCAGCGAAAATATGGAATTAACTCGCGAACATTTTCTTGCAATTATTTTTCATAACTTTCGGCGTGGATTATCTCAACAAGAATGCATCGATGAGCTGAATTCTTTATATGGTGAAGAAGCACCATCGAAAACTACAGTATGGTATAGTGAATTCAAACTTGGACGGCGTTCTTTGGACGATGAATTTCGTGAAGGTCGTCCCACAAATGTAGTTGTGTCGGAAAACATTAACGCAGTATCTGAATTGATAATGCAAGACCGTCATGTGGCGTACAGTGAGATCGAAGCATCTCTAGGTATTAGTAACACCAGCGTGCATAAGATCCTGCATGGACATTTAGCCGTTAAAAAGCTATGCTCACGTTGGATACCACATAATTTGACAACCGTTTAAAAAAGGACTCGCCTCAATAGGTACCATGAAATGAATAAAAAATAAAATGGCGGTGCTTCGCAAAACATTTATAAAGTCATCATAGGCGATGAATCTTGGATCTATAAATATGAGCCCGATAGTAAGCAGCAGTCGACTGTGTGGATATTCCAACATGATCCAAAACCAACAAAAGTTGTTCGCGCTCGAAGCACATCAAAACAAATGGTCGCCTGTTTTTTCCGAAAAATCGGTCACGTAGCAACCGTGCCTTTAAAGAGTTGTAGAACGATCAATTCCCAACGGTACACAACTATTTGTTTGCCAAACATTTTTGAAGAAATAAGGAAAACAAACCAAAAACGACAGATCATTCTCCACCATGACAATGCGAGCTCTCACAGGTCGATTCAAATAATTGAATATTTGACCGGGCAAAACATTGTATTGATAGAGAAATATATAGAAGAATATTTTGAAAAGCAATAAAACTATTTTCGATAATAAAAAATTTTGGTTTGTTTGCTACTCCCGAAATATAAACGGCTACCCTCGTATTAATGCAGTGTTTAATGTGTGTTGCCCGTTTAAAATGTGTGGCTAATGATGTTGGTGTGTTGTTTGATATACACAAAACTGTGGCATAAAATCAATTGTCGACACTACTGCAGTGATAGAGTACCTGAATAGGGTACACAAACATTTTGAAAATAATAAGTACTTATTAATGTTAAAAGAAGTGAAAGGGCTCGTTTATTTAGAAGTGAGAGTGGTATTAGTTTCTACATAGAAAATTATGGTATAAATTCTCTCCTCGGTTTTTAGGTTGAAACCACGTTCTTTCGGATTGCTCCTTTTTTGCACATGTTTTGTTCGCTATTACAAAATTTCGTAGCTATCGTCATCGACGTTACTATACCGAAACTGGAGTGTAGCAGGCCTGAAGAAAGGGCTTCTTCAGGCCATAAGAATGGACGAACAGGTAATAAGATTCGATACTGTGGTTAATTGAAATAATCAAAAAAGCAAAAAAAAAATGACAAAAAAGCCCTTACCATATCAATAGTCGTATTATGTATACGTAATTCGACAACTAAGTTGTCATCGTCAGCAGATTATTAAGCACAGTATCGCACCTGGATTCGCAGTGATGATTACACAGGAAGAAACCAAAAACACACACTGACGTTCGCAAGACATCTATAAGTCGATAATTCTTAGTCTTAAAAACAAACAGTTGTACTAAGTACACCCCGCAATCACTTACGGACCGTTTTAACAGTCGTGTCTTCGAGGAACGCATAGACGCCAGAATATGCTATTAGGCCCCGGTTGGCATTGCTCACAGTTTTTATTATTCACAATGAAGATGCTCTCGTAATCGCCTAATTCGCGGTAATTGTGTATATTTTTGATTAAATATAGACAATCAGCGGTTACACTATGATTATTTTCTAACACATGTTTTGCTAAACTGGATTTCTCAGGCTGATTAAATTTAATGTGCGAGATATGCTTTTATACCGGGTTCCTATTGACCGTTTAGTTTGCCAATGTATTTTTTATCATAATGTTGACAATTTATTTCATACATTTGGACTCGACTTTATCTATCGCGTTTCCTAGAAGAGTCTGGGCAAAGATATAACTTGAAAACCTCGTTCCTTGCAGTGCTAGCCCAGAAACCGAGATAAAACTATGTATTATGACCGTGGAAGTTTACAGGTTAGTTTACGGTATAAATTTAGATGTTTTTTTTCAAGATTTTTATTACTATCATTGCTGGGATTATTCTTTAAATGCTATTGCTGTTGTACTGGTGTTCTGTTGCTCAAATATGAACAGTCACTTCTTGCATAGTTTTCTTAACACCATTAGTTTAAGAAATAGATACCATAGACGTAAAATAAATTTTTAATGTGTGATATGCTTTTGTTATAATTTATTATATATGATTTATGTACGTCAAAAATACGTGGGATGTCTTTTAAGTTTTGCATAGTGGGATATAGAGGGCGTTTCTAATCAAAAGATAGTAACCTCCATCTTTAGTTAACCTAAATCCAAAGTTTCAGTGTGATACGTGTAGTGTTGTAACTGCAACGAACTGTCAAAGTTCATCAAAGTTGAAAAGTGGAATTAAATCGAGAACATTTTCGCGGAATAATTTTTTATAGTTTTCGAAGATAATTATCTCAACAAGAATGCCTTAGCGAGTTGGTTTCTATTTTCGGCAATGAAACATCACATCAGTCTACAATTTCTCGTTGTTATGGAGAATTCAAACGTGGACAGATTAGTTTTAGCGACGATCCACGAGCAGGTTCATCAAAAACGGCAGTCACTCAGGAAAACGTCGATGCTGTGCACAAGATTATCAATGAAGATCGACATGTGACATATCGCCAGATTGAAGCATTATTGGGGAATTCAAAGACCTCAATTCAAAAAACTTTACATAAAGAATTGTGTGTAGAAAGTTAGTTTCCCATTGGATACCACGTCTGTTGGCCGAAGAACAGAGAGCAGCTAGGGTGAATTGGTGTCAAAAAGCTCTAGATCGCTTCAATGCCAGAAACTTTAAAAACGTGTACAACAGTGGCGATGAATCCTGGATTTACTCATACGAGTCAGAAAACAAACGCATGTATGTTTGGATGTTCCAAAGTGTAGAAAAGCCGACAAAATTCATCCGTTCCGCAAGTGTCTCCAAAAGATGAAAAGCAGGTCATGTAGTAACAATTCCTTTACAAGATCAAAGAACTGTTACTGCCGATTGGTATAAAATCATTTGTTTGCTGCAAGTCATCGCTGAGGTTCGAAAACCAACCTCGAACAACGAATCATCCTCCACCATGACACTGCAAGTTCGTACACAGCGCGTAAGGCAATTGAATTGTTAACGCAACAAAACGTCGAATTGTTGGACTATCTTCCGTACAGTCCGAACCTAGGTTTCAACGAATTCTTTACCTTTCCGAAAATCAAGAACGGTCTGTGGGGTCAAAAGTTCCAGTCGTTAGAAGGAGCAGCGATGCCTTCAAAAACGCAATTTTAACTGTACCAACGAACGAGTGGAACAACTGCTTCCAAAGCTGGTTCGAGCGCATGCAAAAGTACATTAATCTTCATGGAGAGTACTTCGAAAAACAGTGAAGTCTTTAAAAGCTATCTACTGCTTTATTCCAGTTTTATATGCAATACTTAAAAGACAATCCACGGATATGACCAACATGATTTCTCTGAATCCTTTCAGAGATCATGTTGGTCATCCATTTTTTCATTTTTACATATATACAATCAGATGGTACTCATTGAGAGCAATTATTCAAACGCGTTTTCTTAAATTCCAAGATGTTAATGAATATACAAAATTCATTAATATTTAAATACTTATATTTCTTTGTAACAATATTTTGTAGTCGTTCAAAATACAAAATGACCAGAATTTAAGATTAATAAAAAACTTCTATAAAAATAACCCTCACGGTTTAACAGTTGTCACTGTGAAAATATCGTGGCAAAATCTTTTTATTATTATATGGAATAAACGCACTGTATATCAATACTAATGTAAAAAAATGCTAAATTTCATCTAAATTAAATATGTGTTGAAGACAAACGATCACTGCATGCTAGAGTACAATGTCAATTATATAATGGTTCTTTTCAGCCTTTAATGAATAATCAATCGAAATTAGCACTTAAACGCACTATATATCTCTTGTATTTATTATTATTTTCAAATATAATTTATTATTAAATAATATCCAGGCATATGCATTTTTTACATTTTCCATAAGCTGCAAAGAATTCGATATATTCATTATGTATTTATTTCACTTATTAAATACTATTCATTGCCTCATATAATGTTCAATTCTTTAATAAGAATCGTATACACATACCTACATGCACGAAGAAAAGGCTCCATTATTAATTAAGTACCAATGATTTAACGTTTATAGAATATTAATAGACTGATATACGGGTAATTTATTTAAAATTGGCCGCATCAAATACAATTGTTTGTTTAGATTAATTTTGTTTTAAAATTTATAAGGCATAAACCCCAAACAGAAACGAAAACCATATGCCTATATTATTCTAATGGTTTTATTTGTATAGAATATTATCGTTTATAAAACACGAGAGATGTTTTTAATATTGTAATAATACTATTATTATACAAGGTTTTCAAAATTATTCCGGCACTTGTGCTAATTTTGATGTATTCAAAATTATAAATTTATATCTTTTAATTAATGATACCAAGGATATATTTTTTATTTGTGGAAGTGCAATATCAAGTAAGATAGTTCGCAGTAATTTGAGGGACAGATCGCTAGCCAGATTTTAGCCAACTGGACTTTTTTTTGCAGGGATGCTTGAAATATGTGTATTTACTCCGCCTATCCACTCAGACCATTTAAAACATAAGAATCGGCAAGCATACAATCCCGTATTATTCAATAGGATCGCAACAACTTCCAGGGAATTAATTTATCGATTTAAAGTATTTGACGTCGAAAAGTAGTTGTGTTGAACAATACTATCTGCTTCTGGGCTTCCGGGCTGGAACCGCGTCACTGGTATAACTGCCGACGTTTCGTACCCACTCATATGGGACATCTTCAGGGCTCAACTACTGCTGCTATCTGTCGCACTGAATCTGAAACCAGTTTCAGTGCAAGTAGATGAACTCTGAAGATGTCCCATATGAGTGGGTACGAAACGTCGGCAGTTATACCAGTGACGCGGTCCCAGCCCGGAAGCCCAGAAGCAGATAGTATGGACCACGACAGCGGAAATCTACGTACCAGATTAGTGTTGAACAATATTTGTAACTCATAAAATTTGATGAATTCGGACTATTACCCTAAAAAGTCCTTATTAATTCGATTATAAACAAAAAAAAAATGAGGGGTACATTTAAAAAAAAATTAATTGGATGGTGGTTTATTGAGGAATAGTTCAAAAAGTGCGTAAATATGTAAGTTTGAATGGATCTTTATAGCTTCCCATGAACTGATGGATGACGTTGGATTACTACAGGGCGAAGCACGGGAAACGGATATTTTTAAACAGTATTGACTAAGTAAATTGCAATATACAGAGGACTAAATGCCATTTCAGATTAGTACATGTATGGTAACATCCGAAGCTTACGACTGGAAGGGTTAAGAATTGGTTAGTATAGTATAAACGTAATATCGTGACTTACTCAAAGTCCCGATCTTAATCCTATCGAAAATCTCCGAATTTAGAAAGGAATACAAGTTGATAAGTCATCCAATATCCGAGAATTATGGGACGCAGTTTAAAACACTTGCAGATCCTTTCTAGTAGAAAGATGTCAACGCCTAGTGTAACATGTGCTTTAATGACTGAATACATCCAATTAATAAAGGTCATATAAAAAAAATATTAATTAGGCGTTTCTATGCAAGAATTTCTTTAAAAAAATATGTAAAAATTTATTTTTGTTTTCCTAATATTGTTATTATTTTGCACATCAATTCTTTAATATTTATTTTCTTTTTAATAAAGCCACTATATATTTGAGTTACTCTTGAAAAATAAAGCCTCTTTAAGTATTGGAAACGTCTAATGTAATTGTTACCATTTTTTGATTAGTATCGGACAAATATTTTGTTTTTTTAACTACTATTATTTTGTACATGACAGTTGAGACAGTTGTACTTGTGGAGAAAAATGAAAAATTCTAATTTGGTTCTGACAACAACCATACGATCTTAGACGTTTCGATGCTGTCACTGGTACCTTTTTCTGAAGCGAATAAAAATCGAACAGTCATTGCTTGCTACAGCACTAAAACATCGACAGTCGGATGGTTCTTCTCATAAACACATCAGGTCTACAATGTAGATTACATTTCCTATATATATATATATATAAAACTAGCTAAAAGTGTTTTGGTCGACCGTTGTAAGATAATAATAATTTTTAGGATCTTACACGTAAAATGATTTAGTTTCAAATGTAAATTACTTGTGCAACATGCTCTGACCTTTACCTACCACTGACACTAGTGCAATAGTTTATAATTTTATTTATTAGTATTTAGTATGACAAACCACATTTGAATGTTTTTTAAAGAATTTTTTAAATTAATCTAGTTTTTGTAAGAAACAGATAATAATTGTGAACATGATTAAAATATTGTACATGTTATTGTTTTTTAGAACTCCTGAGGAAGCTATAAATTTATAGCGAAATATAGAGGATAGAACAAATGATTAGTTTTTTCATTTTTTAATTTTCTTAACAATTGACCGAATACCCAATTAATTTCATTGATTTGGATTATATATATATATACATATATCCAAAGGCAAAGTGTTTCTAGAGATACGATGCTGAACAATTGAGGATTCTTAAGTGTCGACCTTAATACGAACCATGAGAAGTTAGAATGGTTCTTAAAAACAACAAATAAGATTTGTATGGATATGGAGTTCCTGATTGGAAGATTATTAGCTAAAATCCATAATATAAAAAAAACAAAAACTAATATTTGGAATTAATATTTTGTAAAATCATATTCTTTAAAATTTACTGATTAGCAAAAGATTGATTATCATAAAGTAATTATAAAATACATATTTTTCTAAAGGAAGTTGACATTTACGATATGAGGGAAACTAGGAAAATTTTCTACTTAATAGTGAAACAAAAGATCAACGATTTTTTCGATAATTTTATTCTTTAACGTAAACTCCTTTAACTGCATTGCACTACAACTCAACCTTTACTGCAAAAACTTTATTCCATCAGAAGGAAATGGTTTTTATAGATCTTCAAAACAGGCAGTCAATTTTTGGTAGATAGCTGTACGAAATTTTGTGCAAAAGTAGCTCCTGCTTGGTACTAAGAAACGGTGGGATATCTTCAATGAATTCACGACTCCACCGAAATAATTTTGACTATTATTTCAGTTTAAATTACGACGAAGCGTCGTTCCTATGCAATGTAAACATTCGTTCGTGAATAGTTTTAGGAGGAGGTTTGTTCTTTTGTCAAAAACTCGAGACATTGCTATGTCCTAATTTCACAAAATCATTTTTTGTTGTGGAACGCTTGTAAAGCACAAAATAAAGAACAAATTGACGCACATAAATAGAAGAATGTTGCCACTATTGAACGTTTTTATACAAAACACAATGAGTTGGTTCTACCATGGGTAATTTTTTTTCTAATTGCCCTCGTATATTAAATGTGGTGGAATTTTAACCAAGAATTGACTTGAAATCTTTGAAAAGGTGCCATTTTATTAATTTTGAGAGTTAATATTTTTCTAGTTCAGCAGATGTATTATCTCGTGAAGATTGAGATTTCTCTTTTTGTGTTTTAAATAAATCAGTGGCTGTGAATCACTTCCTTAAGATAAAAGTGTGCATTTTATATGTCACACTTCACACTTATGTTTGTTGTTTTTTAAACAAAAAATACTCATATAATATAAGATATTCTATAAATATTATATTTATTTGTTTCAATATTTCGGGCGATATGAAGGCATGAATCATTATTGTTTTAAGGTAGGTCGAACACTCTTAAAAAGCAACAATTATTATGAATGTGTATATACGAGGGTGGTCCCTTAAGTACCCGGCCTGACCTAGAGATGGCGGTAGTTGCTTGAAAAATATCACTGTATTAGAAAGTACACAATCTATGTTTCAAGTTTGAAGACGCCATGTTGTTTATTTAGTATTTGTTTGGCAGTCATCAATAGTGAATGTTTTCAGTGAATTTGTAAAAATGGAGAAAATTGGTCATCGTTACGTCATACAATACTTTTATTTGAAAGGTCTCAGCCCAACCGATATAAAAACTGAACTGGATTCTATTCTGAGTGAGTCTGCTCCGTTTACAACAGTGAAATATTGGGTAGCAGAGTTTAAACGAGGCGGTACGAGCTGTCAAGACGAGCAATCGCAGTGGTCGAACAAATGAGGTTACGACTCCAGAAATGGTGAATAAAATCCACAAAGCGGTACCGGATGATCGTCGACTGAAAGTGCGCGAGCTAGCAGATATAGTAGGCATTTAAAAAAGTGCGGTACATCGCATATTATCTGAAAATTTGGACATGAGAAAGCTGTGTGCAAGATGTGTGCCGCATTTGCTTGTTTCAATTGAGTGTTTAGCGAAGTTTCACAGCAACAAAGCAGAATATTTGCGCCGTTTTGTAACCATGGATGAAATATGGGTCCATCACTTCACACCCGAGACAAAAGAACAATCAAAACAATGGACTCAAAAGGGAGAACTGGCTCCAAAGAAGGCGAAGACCATTACATCTGCAGGCAAGGTCATGGCATCGGTTTTTGGGATGCGCATGGAATAATTTTCATCGACTATCTTGAAAAAGGAAAAACTATCAACGGCGAGTATTACCTATTGCAACGTTTGAGCGAAGAAATCAAGCAAAAACGGCCGCATTTGGCTAAGAAGAAAGTGTTGTTTCATCAAGACAATGCATCAGCTCACAAATCGGTTATTGCAATGGCAAAAATTAATGAATTAGAGTTCGAATTGCTACCTCATGCACCCTATTCGCCAGATTTAGCCCCCTCGGATTATTTTCCGTTCCCAAAAAATTACTCAGTGGTCAAAGATTTTCCAACGATGAAGAAGTGATGTCGGCAGTTAATGGCTATTTTGAGGAGCAAGATAGTTCTTATTATAAAAAGGGTATCGAAGTTATTGAACATCACTGAGAAAAGTGTATAGAGCTGAAAGGAGATTATGTTGAAAAATAAATGTATTTCTTTCCAAAATTTTTGTGTTTTCTTTGTTAGATCGGGTACTTCTGGGACCTCCCTCGTATATACATTATCTGTTTTCTATGTTTTGATTTTACTATTCTTTTTGTTTTTGTTTTGTATAACATTAAAAATTGCTGATTAATTCTCATATATATATTTGTGTGTGTGCGTGTGTGCGCGTGTGCGCGTGCGTGCGCGTGTGGGTGTGCGTGTGCGTGTGTGTGTGTGTGTGTGTGTGTGTGTGTGTGTGTGTGTGTGTGTGTGTGTGTGTACATGTATCTGCATGTTATTCTTTAATTGAAATGACTAAATCATTATTATCATTGTTAAAGAAAAACACAAAAAGTCTTAGTAAAAATGACATAGATTTCAAACTTAATTTTCTATTATCATACCTTATAAACTGTTTTAGTAACCACATACGTATTTTATTAATTACGCTTTCGTGTTTTCCTACTATTTTATTTCACAAAACGAGACTTCTGAAATGACTCACTTCACACTAATAGATAAAATTACGGCTAAAAAAGTACGTACTTTGTTTTCTAGGAATTTACAGCAAAGAGTTTTCGTTCGATTACCACTTGGTACGATATCTGTTTTCAAGGTTTCATGCCAATCACGTCGTTTTTCTTTTTTAATACATAAATATTAGTAGCAGAAGTTGTTTGAAGCTGGACATATCAACAAGTGTACAATAACCTCTACGGTGAATTCCACTATCGTATTCAGATAAAGCGGGAATCCAGATCGTTTTGCGTTAATGAAATGGAAAGGATAGGCTTAATTCTACACTGTATGTAAACTCCAATGAATGAACTGTCGTCAATATTCACGAACTAGGTAAATTGAGATAACGAAATCTGTTTTTACAACTAGGAATATATTATTGAAGAGTGTTTGACCACAAACATACAAATAGGCTGAACGGACTCTTTCAGGTATGTATAAAAATTGAGCAGGGAAAACTATTTTAAATGAATACATACAATCCGGATAATAACACTAATAACGATAATGTATGGTTTAACATTTCCCAACAGTTTAACGCCCACTTCAAAAAGAATTGGCAGGTAATAAGTTACCATTACGTCTGCGCCTGTGGTGCGACATAATATCTTTGGTTGCCGGCATTTGCTTAAACGAGAAGGGATAAGACAATACGCATGTATTGTCTTATCGACAAGACATAGGGCATTGCAATATCACTGTCATATCACTCGTGAAATTTTGGAAATACATAAAAATATTATAATAAGTATTGCGCTCTCGATCGAATACTGTGAAATAGTGTCGCCAAGTTAAGAACGCGCATTATAGCTACATGCCGTAGGAGAGAGATGTAGACTGATCAAACTAAGAAAGCATTTCTTAGAAACCGCGATGCATATACAGTGGCAGTTAACTAACTAAGAACAATAAGGCTTCGAGCATAAATATATTTAAAGTAATAGTAATTCTAAATTAAAAAAATGTGTTGATAAGGCAGATCTTTCACCAATGTTATATCAAAATGTCATGATATTTGAGACATTAGAAGTAGAAAAATTGCGCATGAAGTAACACTGTGTATTTGGCATTGGTCGAAAAATAATTTTGAACAAATATCAAGTTCTGTTATAAACTCGGTAAATCGTTTACTGAAACTGAAAATTTGATGAAACAAGTGTATGGCGATGCGTGTTTATCATGCGATTTAAAGACGGTCGTACGGACATAAACGACGACAAACATCCTGGTGCAAAAAATCTGGGGTTACGAAAAGTAACATCGAACTTGTGCGTGAATTTATCAGGAATGAGCTGAAATACTCATTGCGATACGTGGGAATGGAATTAAATATTTCCAAAGACTCAATTCGTCGCGTTTCGACATAGCATTTTGGACTGAGAAAGATTTGTGCAAGGTTTGTATCACACAAGCTAACTGAATCCAACATTGTTGATTAAAGATTCAAAAAAGGACCAACACTTCAAGTATTCTATTGTAACTGGCGATGAGACGTGGTGTTTTCAGTATGATCCAGAGACCAAGCGTCAAAGCTCTGAATGGAAGCATCCAAGCGAAGATAGACAGAAATAAAGCCGTTTGAATTGTTGACCAACTAGTCAAACAGTCAATGCTGTATATTATCTTGGTGTTATGAAGTGTCTTTTGGCGCGTATTCGTCATATTCGCCCTCAATATCGTGAAAATGGTAGTTGGCGTTTGTTGCATGATAATGCAATGTTTTTTTAACTATAAATGGAATTTTAATCATCAACCATTTACCGTATTCACAGGATTTTTCGTTTTTTTCTGCGACAGATTGTGTATATACATTGCATCACAATTTAATATAGAAAAAAGAAAAAATAGAACGCAAACAGTGGTAAACATTGTGAGTCCAGAATCAAAAAGAAAACAGCAAAAGATGATGCATTATGTTAAAAAATCAAAGTCAAAGTGCATGTTCAAATGAAAAAATTAAAACTATTAAAAGAAGAATCGAAGATGTTGGCTTTAAAACATTTTAAAAAGGAAAAAGCCTTTTATTTCTAAACTCAACAAAAGAAAACAGTTAGGGGTTCGCAACAAAATGGGTAAAGGGTGTGGAGGCGATCTGCAAAATCCATTAAATGGAGAATGGCGTAGAGTACAGTAAACACGGAGATAGAAATATTCTTGTATGGGATTGCTTCAACAAAAATAGCATGGGCAATCTGGTCAAAGTAAAAGGTAAGATGGCTTTGGCCCAGTAAATAAAACTAGTGTAAACTCGAAAATTGCTAAAAACTATTTTGAGGATAATAATACTAAATTCTTGAAGTGGTCACCCCAAAGTCCTGATTTGAACCCAATCTGACACTTAACAGGTTTATGTAAATGACAAAAAATCAGAAGAGGGCATAAAATCCACATCGCACTTTAATAAAATGACAACTGGATGGGAAGAAATTTCAGGGTACGTAATTATACGGGAAAAAATAAATTTAGAAACATTCACCTTAAAACAAGACAATAATCCAGAACATACTTCGAAAGACAACTGAAGATTATTTTGAGCATAGTAATATTCAAGTCTTTAAGCGGCTGCCTCAAAATCTTGATCTGAATCTACTTGACATTTACGGGGCTATTAAATTAAGAATGTAGGACCACATCATACTTTAATAAAATGACGACTGCGTGGGAAAAAATTTCAATTCAGACCACGCCGCAGCGAATTGCAGCAAACCATTCAAGCTAAAGGAGCTCACAAAAAGTATTAATTTTGCTAAATATGGTTTTATACATTTGTTACGGATATTTTTTAGTTTTTTATGTATTTATTTTATACAATTAGTTTTTTCTTAATTTGTTTATTCTGTGTAATTTGAATTCCTAATAAATTATTCACTAGTTGTTTGTTTGCAGCTTCGTTTTTGTCATATAAAGTAATACAAATTTACCTTCGTATCCACAATTTTGTGTCTGACTGTATATTGTTTACTTACAATTACAGTGCTATATTTGTATACATTTAAATTAAAACTGTATATCAACAACTATAGCTCAGGAAGTTTACAATATAATGTCAACCGCAATTCTATGCCTTTGATCGAAAAATATTTTGTTTCCTTCACCCTATTTTTAGTAATAAATTAATGAAGTAACTAAAAAGTACATTTACACTTTGTGCTAACTTATTTTTTATATGGTTTATAAATAACCTTGCTGTCAGAAATAATGTGGAGCACTCTACGTAATGAACTTATTAAAATATACACACATATATACATACATGTATCGCATATACTATTATATTTCTGTAATAAAAACAACTTTCTATTTGCAATAATATAAATTCAAATAATCTATAAGATAGGCTTACAACTTGTAATACGTTTGTTTCATTTATTGTATTTCTAGGTTATTAATACATAGATAATATCAAAATTTGTGTACCTACAGTACGCGCCGCAAATAAAAGGACAACGAATAGAAACGTCAAGATATGCGAATGGTATCTACGTACATTAAAATATAAACAATTGATGTTTTGATGTAGAACACTCAAAAGTATTTTTCTTTAGAATTCCTACATTTTATTTAATTTAAAAACAAATGCACGAAGTAATAATGGTCTGGATGTAAATCTGAAAATTTCGTTTTAAATATATTATTTTTCAATAATAATGCCTCGTAATGCTTTTAGTATTTAAGTATTCTTTCTAAAGGTTAACCATTATCTCCAATATTTTCTCTCTTTATATGCGATCAATGATGTGTGTTGCTGTCACGGATACATTTTACTTAGAGGGCAGACTGCAAATAGTAAGATTATCAAATGCTCGTTTAATTCATCCGTGCGTTGTTTGTTGTTCCGCAGGGTAAAAATCTTCGCCAATTCTATTTTTACTCTTAGTAAATGATTTGTATTATTCATTAATGTACAGTTACTTTTTAGTCTAGGCGAATGATTTGAATCTATACCAGAATATAAGTTCAATAACAGAATGTAACTTTTCTTTACTTTCTCGAAAGGTCTTTCTTCGGTCACCCTTAATTATTATTTTGGAAATACATCATTACAGAGAGTTGATTAAATAACTGACTTTAGAGTTGTGTTCGATATTTTTTTTATATTGCTTTCTCAGATCGAAGTGGTTGGAGGCGAGTATGCGGTTTTATGGAACGCACATGCTCCATCACCGTTTTCGCAATTATTGCTCTGCTCAATTCAGTGGCTAGACCAATATTTGAGTACTGTTGTGTTATTTGATCATCTTACCAGATAACACATATTACTAGAATTCAGTGTATAGAAAGGAAGTTAATAGATTTTTACTGAACACGGAATCACACACACACACATATCAAGTCATGTGCACGAAAATAGCGGTGGTCTTAAATTTGCTGAAATATCAATTTATATGTTAAATAAAAGAAATTCAATTTAATCGAACTCTTTATTCCAACATGTTACATAACTATAAAAATAAATAAATAGGTTTCTTAATACCAAATAGAAAATAAAACTATATATTCGAGGACAAACAAAATAATTGTGCATTAAAATAGCTGTCATGCCAAAATACTAACCAAATGTAATTTTTATTTAGTTAATTGGATTGATCCACATAATATTTTGTTGCTTGATCTTTATTGTTTATCACCTCTTGATACCTGTGGGGCAATGAGTTCATCACTTGCCTACATGCCTCTGTTGAAATTGATTGTCATTCGGCTTGGCATATTCTCCACAGATCGTCAATATTTTGCGCTTAGCACCAAATACAGGCTTTTTCAACTCCACCCATAAATTTTTAATGGGGTTTAAGTCTGGCGGTTGTGCCGGCCAACCCAAAACGCAAACGTTATTATCTCGAAACCATGTTTTCGCTTTACGAGAAGCAAATAATTATCCTGCATATGGTAGAAGCACAGTTTGTAATATGTTCACATAGACATCAGCATTCATTAAGCCTTCTATTTTGTGTAGAGGGCCAAAGGGCTTACGCTATATCATGAAAAACATTCCCACAGCATGATGCTTGAGCCTCCGAATTTTACCTCTTGTTGGTGTACTGGGGTTGAAATGCCGTCAATGGTGGTCTTTGTACGTGTTGTTGGTATGCACCGGAATCAAAAAAAACTATTTTCGATTCATTGGACCACAATCTACTTTGTATTTGCTTCTTATTGAATGATTGTACCTACCTAGGCCTTCTTGCACGCAACTTTCCTTGAATCAATCTTCGTTTAGTAGTAGAGGTGCTTATATTTGTACAAAGTTGTAACTCACTTTTAATTGCAGTTGAACTTATGAACGGTGTCTTCTTTGCACAAGTTATAATATTTCTGTCTCTCCTAAGGCTAGTTTACCTTTTTCCACCTCGATTTTCTTCCATTTTTCTCCAGTTCTTAGCATTTGTAATCATTTTCGCAGAACATGAGAGCGTATTTTGTATAAACTTGTAGCTTTCGCCTCTATTAAGTAGATCGAGTATAAGCGCTCTTTACAAAGAACAATGTTTTGCTCGTCCCATATAGAATAGAAATGGATGATTGAAAAAATGTTGAATTATTCTGCAACAGACAGAACTTTATATGTCTGCGTTTAGTGCTGCCAGCTGTGGTACTGCTATTTTAATGCTTAGGCAAATAACAGCGCATGACTAGAAAACTCAGTAATTCCCCCTCATATTCGGTACTTTACCGGAAACCATATATATTCAGGGATTTTAAATAACTTCAATATAGCTGTATCAGAATTATCCGTTGTAAATGTTATTTATAAGTATTAATTTAGAACTGCTATTTTTTGTTGTTATTATCTCTAAACAAGAGAAACAAAACTAGAGGAACAACTATTTGTGTGTCTCTAGTTTTTCAGTTTTTTAGTTTTTATTTTAATACTTCTTTTTTTGTTTAATTAAGTTGTATTATTTAGAATTATTTTCTGTAATGAACAAATATATAAATAAATAATACAAAATCAATAATACTTCTGTTTATGTGTTTATGGTGTTTAACGATTAGAGTTAGTGCGAAACTATTCTGTGTGAGTGGATCTATACAGGTGTGATGTTGTGATTAATTATCTGCTAATTATGACAACTTAGTTGACGAAATACGTATACAGAGTGCGGATATTGATGTGGTAAGGGGTTTTTAATTTATCTCTTTTGATTAACTAATGAAGTTATGAAGGTTATTGTTATACTGGATAAAATAGGAAAAGTGTAATAAAATAACACCACACACATACACACATGTGTGTATTTGGTGTTTAGCGGTCAGAGTTGGTGCGGAATTTTTCTGTGTGGGTTTTACCGCAGATTCAGGCGCGACACCGTGATTAATTATCTGCCGATGATGACAACTTAGTTTTCCAAATACATATACAGAGTGCGAACATTGATGTGGCGAGGTTTCAAAACGAATATATGTACGTATTACAAAGTATTATATTGTCCAAACTATCGCCTCGACTCGACTATTGGAGAAACGAATACATAGTCTAGTTTGTTTAACAGCCGCTAGATGTCAGTTGTCTTCTGTTTTTCTTGGTAACCGTCATATGTTTAAAATGGCTACTCCACAGCAGAAATCATTTTGTGTTCTCGAGTTTGCGAAGTGCAATTCCGTGAATACAGCGCAAAGACGTTTCAGGTTGAGCTACCAAATTGATCCTTCGAATGTGTGGAACATTCGCAGATCGTATCGACAGTTTGTAGATACAGGATGTGTATGTAAAGGAAAGAGGCCTGGCCGCCCTCGTGTTTCTGAAGAAAATGTTGCACGAATTCAAACTGCTCTCCAACATAATCCCTCAAAATCAACTCGTCGTGCCAGTCGGGAGTTACAACTGCCTACGACAACAATTTGGCGTGTTTTGAGACGTGGGTTGGTTATGAAACCGTACAAGCTACAGTTGTTACAAGCTCTGCGTCCTGATGACAAACGGAAATGTGTGGCATTTTGTAACGAGATTCATGATGCTATTGATAATGATAACACTTTCGCACAACGCATCGTGTTCAGTGTTGAAGCGACTTTCCATGTTAGTGGTCTGGTAAATAAATACAATGTTCGAATTTAGGGTCTACAGAACCCACATGCAGCCATTGAACATGTATGAGATTCGCCTAAAATCAATGTGTTTTGTGCGATATCCCGATCATTTGTTTACAGCCCATTCTTCTTTGATGGAAACACGGTTAACGGTCAGCAGTATCTCGCTATGTTACAAAACTGGTTGTTTCCGAGGGTGCATGAAGACAACTTCATTTTTCAACAAGACGGGGCACCCCCTCACTGGAGTCGCCAAGTACGTGAATATCTGAATGAAACTCTACTGAACCGTTGGATTGGTCGTCAAGGAGCTGGCGATTTAGCATGTCTCAGCTGGGCTCCACGGTCACTGGATTTGACACCCTGTGACTTATTCCTGTGAGGTTTCGTTAAAGACAACGTTTATATAGCACCACTCCCACAGAACCTGGAAAAGTTAAAGAACCGGATCCGTACTGCTATAACATCAGTGATGAAGGACATGTTTGTCCTGGGAGGAATTTGAGTATCGATGTGATATTGTTCGTGTCGCTGATGGAGGACATATTGAACATCTGTAATCTGAACTTGAGAGGTTCGTAAATATGTGTGTAAAGTTTCATATTCGTATGTCTTAAAGTTTAATAAATATATTTATTCGAAATACGTATATTCCTTTCGAAACATCCTGTATTTTGAAAAAATATAACCGCATTTCAATATTAGTACAATAAGATCCTTAAGTTAAAATTGTTAATGAAAGTAAATGTTGGAAAAGATTTCGCATTTTTAATAAAATATTCGTGTATTATACGCACATAAGGATATGCTGGATCTCAAATCGAATACATTAGTATCAAAAACTCGATTATTGCCAATATATAGACAGATTTACAATATTAACAATTATAGACAGTTAATACTAGTAATAAATCATATTTTTATTTTACAATATTATCTAAATCCGCATACTTCTAAAAGTTAAAGTATCGATTTTTAATGTGTCCAAACTGTGTAATATGTACATGTACATACATAAAAATTGAGTAAGTCGTACAGATACAATTAACAAAAAATATCTATGATACGACAGTAACTAATCAATTACACGTCTGAGAAAATGATATGGTTAAAATATATTATATAACAATAATAATAATTTACTATAGCATATAAGACAGCCGTGTGTTAATTAAAGAATTTGAAATTAAAATTTTTACATGTCAACCTTATCTTTCTAGATTTTTTAAAGCAAATATTTTACGCAAGCCAAAATTCCTTTTAAGAATTGTACCATATAAATAAATGTTTAAATTCGTATCAAATTATAATATTAAATTCAACAACCATTCCAAATTTGTATACGTAGACTACTAATTACTTCTTTAAAACAGTTTTTCTGAATCCTGTTCTTAATTTTTTTATAAATTCATTCGCTTTAATACATTTACTTTTCAATCTCAGTTTGCAAGATGCTACTTATTTCCATTCCATGACGTCCTGTACTTGTATATGTTTCATGACACTGAATTTATAGACCTTAACACAGATATATGAGGATGGATTAGAAAATCTCTAGAACAAGACAGAAAGAAGGTAATTTTGATGGAGTCTGTGGTTGATTCACTTAATCACTGAAGGTTGATATATAACCCCTTGCCACATTAATTTTCGAATTCTGTATACGTATTACGACAACTAAGTTGTTAAAAAGTGTCGCACCTGGAAAACTACGGCGAAAAATACCCGTACCGTTGAGAACCCGAATGTACACTGTGTACATTCTGGTTCTCAACGGTAGGGATCGCGTACGGAGTTTGTTTTCGTACGGCTATTTTTCGCCGTAGTTTTCCAGGTGCGACACTTTTTAATTATCTGCTGATGATGATAGCTTAGTTGTCGAAATACGTATACAGAATTCGAAAATTAATGTGGCAAGGTGTTATATATCAACCTTCAGTGATTAAGACAGAAAGAAACAACTTTTTGGGGAAAATCTATTTTTTGATATAATTTCCTTTCAGCTCATTTAGTACAACGCTTTCCAAGACATTTCAACTCTTCAAAAAAATAAGAACTATTTAAAGTTTCAAAAAAATCCATTAATTGCAACTTTGATGATTTCACTATTCAATGAGGATTTCGTTCCAATCAACTATTTTCCCAGGTTTAGGAGCTGGGATCGTAATTTGAGCAACTGCTGACTTGTTGGGTGGGTACGAGATTTTTTTTCTTTACCAAATCAGGCCTTTTAACTTTGACTGATTCGTTCAATTTGTTTAATAAATATGCATAATACTCGCCTCTTATTGCCCCGTGTTGCAAGTAGTCACTAAAAATTTTATATTGGAATCTTCATCAGACGGAATCTTCTTGGCCATCTTTGAAGTTGGTATACCACATTTTGTCCTCTTTGGTTTCCAAATGTAGTAATGTACCCATATTTCATCGACAGTTACAAAACGTCACAAAAATCGGTTTCATTACGTTGAATATGTCTAGACATTATGTCATTCTTACTCACTCGCTTTTGGTGTACTTTCAGCAGATGGAGGCCCCCATCTAGCACTAAGCTTTCTCATGTCCAAATATTGATGTAAGATGCAATATACACGGTTGTATTTGTATGAAATGCCTACTTTCTCAGTTATAGGTAAAACCACGAAAGTTTGCTGGTGTATCAATAACGTTGCAAAACTATACCGGCATTTGTCTAATTCATCGCTAGTCACATGTATTGAAGAAAGGAAGGGCGCAAACGGTTTTCTAATAGAGTTGCACGCTACGTCTTGTTAAGAAATCGTGAAAAAATAGAAACAGACGTATGCAGAGCACGTGTATTATGCACACATATGTCACGTATAATAAGATAAAATAGTGTTTCGACTTTTGACTTATGACGTTCGTCTTTTCTACGGCTCCGATATTGTTATATTCCTTGTATTTTACCGCTGTTATTTGTTATTGTTCTAACAGCTAATTTATCATATTTATTTCATCATCCTTGTAAGTTTAGACTTAGGTAACCTACGTAGGCAGCTTTTACATTTGTTATTTACAGGGTAGCCATATAGTACATTACTATTTAATTTGAGATTCTCACTTCCTCTCGACATCATATTTCATACGACAGTGATCACGTGATCGGAAAACATTTCTAATTTCAGGAATATCTCTGCCAACTTTACTCGGCAATCGTTCATCACGATGTCATGGACTTTTTTAATTGTTTCTTCATAAGTAGCCATTTTTGGTTTGTTACAATGTGAGTCTATTCTCTATGTTTATTCTACCGTATTTAAATTTAGCACCCAGTTTGCAACTATTGTTGCATACGAAGAAGAAGATTCACCATGAACTTCCTCCAATTTCGCTTCTTCAAAACAATCCTTTATCACTCGGTCACTCGGTAATATGAAAACAATTAAATGTTTTTATACAGGGCGTTAAAAAGATGTCACTAACTTTGAGGACGGATATGGGCCAAAAAGCCATGCAGAAAAGTTTTAATGATCACGGGTACGCAGATTTCAGATATACAAAGAATTATTTATTTTTGTAGCATTTTTATTACTTATTCCTTTTTTTCATTCGCAAAAACTTGAATTTTCTTATTGTAGTCGACAGGTGATCTGTCAAATATACAGTTTCTAGATGACGTTCAGTGGTTAGTGCAGAATTTTACGAATTTTCGCAATGTCTACTTACTTTAACATTGAATTATCTGACAAGCATTTCATGTATGACCGCGCTCATGGGAATGGCAGAGCATTTTGTCTTTACATTGACACTTATCTCAATCATCAGATCTTTTCAGTTAGTATTTTTGTCAGACTGCGCCAAACATTGTGTGATACCGATTCATTTTGGAAACAATTCCAAGATTCCGGGTGACAAAGGTCAGTGTCCATGCTTGGAGGTAGAAGAGACAATTTTAACACTGGTAGAGCAAAATTCGGAGAGGAGAAGGAGAATATTAGCCGACATAGGAATTAGTGTTCCTCTTGTTTGGAGAATTCTAAGAGCAGCATCTTTATTCGTATCATGTTTAACGAATGCAAACCCTAAATCCACCTAATAATCAAGCATGTATGTTTGTCACTAGTTTCTATGCAATGGTATTAATAATTCCAATTTTGTGGCTAATATTCTTTTTATTGATGAGGCCGAGTTCAGAGGAAATTAAATTTTTAATTTCCACAATACGGACACGCGAGCCAACGAAAATCCCCATACTATTATGGAATTCAGGTATGTTTTCCATTGAACATTTGGATGGGTATTGTAGACGACAAGTTACTTAGGTCCGGCTGTTTTGCTATACTGATTAATGGGCGCTTTTTGCAGAACACGATATGTGCTTCGATCAATTTATTTAACAGTTACTGATGTAAATACTGACCACCATGTATTTGGTTTACGCAAATGGTGAATTGTGAAAATCAACAAGTTGACTTACTTTGTTAACAGAGGATGTTGATGATGTTCATGTTGAACGAAGTTAAACTCAGACCCAATCTTGTGATTATTTACAGGGTTATTCAATGGTACTTAAATGTGTTAATTATGTTGATCCTAGAATAGCTTATCGTAATTGGTTAAATAATCAAATGATAAAATGATAATAAAATTTTAAATTTAACCTGTAGAGGTTAGATGACTGAAAGCATTCATAATTATTAACACTGCATCCAGTAAAAATTGGGATATACGTAGCCATATGGATAGATTCTACATTTTTACGATTTTTGCAACAATTATTGCAGAAAGATGTCGTAGTTTTTTTACAAGAATTATTTACACAGATATTTGATGATAGACTAACTCTAGGATACTTTCAGCAAGACTGTGCAACATTTCATGTTGAAAATCAATGCACTTTTGCATTCGTTTAAACCAATCCGAAAAGTATTGCTGCCACTGTGAAGGCGGTATCTCCAAAATATGAGTTTGAATGCCTCGACTGCCTCTCCGGCGTAGAAAACCGTTGACCACGAAGTTTATTCTTCACGTGTGGCAACAAAAAGAAATCACAGGGTGCTAGTTCAGGGCTGCACGGCGGATGGCTCATCAACGCAATGTTTTGCACAGTCAAATATTCAATTCTTTGAATCGACCTGTGAGAGCTCGCATTGTCATAGTGGAGAATGATCTGTCGTTTTCGGTTTTTTTTCCTTACTTCTTCAAAAACTTTTGGCAAACAAATGGTTGTGTGCCATTCGGAATTGACCGTTCTACAACTCTCTAAAGGCATGGTTGCAACGTGACCGGTTTTTCCGAAAAAACGGGCGACCACTTATTTTGATGGGCTTCCAGCGCTAACAACTTTTGTTGGTTTTGGCTCATCTTGGAATACCCACACAGCCGACTGCTATTTACCATCGGGCTCATACGTATAGGTCCAAGATTCATCACCTGTGATGACTTTATAAATGTTCTTTGAATTGAATTGTATTTTTTGTGCAGTTCTTGGCGCCAATCGACGCGAGTCCTTTTTTTGAGCGGTTGTCAAATTATGTGGTACCCAACGTGAACATAGCTTCTTAACGGCTAAATCTTCATGCAGGATCTTATTCATGCTGGTGTTACTAATACCTAGAGATGCCTCGATCTCACGGTACGTCACATGGCGATCTTGCATTATCAATTCAGACACTGCATTAATGTTTTCCGACACAACAACATTTGTGGGACGACCTTCACGAAATTCATCGTCCAAAGAACGCTATCCAAGTTTGAATTCACTATACCAACGATATACTGTAATTTCCGATGGTGCTTCATCACCATATAAAGAATTCAGGTATTCGATGCATTCTTGTTGAGATAATCCACGCCGAAAGTTATGAAAAATAATTGCAAGGAAATGTTCGCGAGTTAATTCCATTTTTTCGCTGACATAAAATTTTCAAGTTACTGTCAACAATAGAAATAGCGACCGGATAATAAAACTGTCAAGGTAAATATATTGTCAAAAATGACAAACTTCACGATGCAATCATCAGATCGGAGGCAACACTAACAGTGTTGCCAGTTCCCGAAATATAAACGGCTACCCTCGTAATATGTCTGAGAATATGAAATGAAGAATTAGTTTATGTTTGCAATGGAATGGATATTTCCAACATTTATTATAGATTACGAAGAGTTTATATTCTTTAAATAAAACATTTAAAAAATGTAATTTCTTTTTCATATTAGATATGAAGTTTTTGTGTTTGGCATGAATTTTATAGGCAATATTATATTCAGTAAAATTTGGTACTAAATAATAATTGAAAACGCCACTGGGTGTGTTTGAAGTACTAGCAATTTATTCGAAAATTAGACCAAAAGTATACTTTCAATCATTTTGGTACACTCTATAACTTAGTTGTAAGTACAGTGTTTTTAGTTTATTTGAATGAAAATATTCATATTGAATTTCCATTCTTTACTCTGCTTTAACTTCCTCTACAATTTCATTCACGATGATATTCATTAAATCAATTTTAAATCAATAATTTAAGCAGTCTCGATATCACCGTCTAGTAAATAGAGAATAAAAATAGCAGCTATTTAGTGAATCAAATGAAAATTGATTTCATGCGGATATATACAACATAAGACATAGTATACGTCGTTAGAGTAACGATATCGAAATGTTTTTTTGGCTGCCGATGTAGATATAACATGAACATATAGGCCACATAATGTTAATGAGCAGAAAAAGTCAATGCCAACTGAGTTTACAATCTATGTAAGACAAATTATATCAAATACCCACATACGTGTGTAGTTAACAAAAATTAATATAAATTGTACATCATGTATTTTTTTAATGATGTTATCTATCATTTTAAGTTTTTAATGATTTTTATCTATGCTTATATTATCCAGATTACATAAAAAGTATACATATTACTTAAATGGTTCTAAAGAAAATTCGAAATCGGAAATTATTAATAATACGTAAATAATTTTTGATTGAGATACTTTCTAATTCTATTTACAAATCAGAAATGCGTCTAACTCAATATTTGGTGACTATATCGTTAAGCTAATAAAGTGTTAAGAATGAAACTTAAACTGAACTTAAAGATATATCGAAGAATATAAGATGTAAAGATTAGATTTCTTCAATATGGGAATAATTAAAGTATAAGCAATAGTTATGAAAGTAAAGGCAAACAATTTATTAAAGGATCCGAGAGTTGTGTCTTCTTCAAGAAGCTGTATATCAAAAATTACTAAATTGAGAAGTATATATTCAAACTCTTTAAGATTCAATTGCTTGCAACCAGTATCTGAAATTACCATAAATCAGGGGTATACTGTCTGTCGTGATGGGTCTAGGTATTAGGAACACCGTAGTATTATACGAAAACAACCCCAAGTACACGTTGTAAGATATATGCTAAAAAGAAAATAACATAACTTGGACTTAAGTAGAAATAACATTATTAACACTTGGGAAAAAATTATGAGTTGGCTACATACACAGTCTGTCTCAGAGAAAACGGAACTTTTATAAAATAAAAACAAAAGCTTACTACTTTTATTCAAAGTGATCGCCTTCTTCTTCAATACAACGTTTTTCACGGTCAATTAATATGTCGTGTGATAAGCGTAGAGCGATGAGATAGTGCATTCCCAAACGCTAGCTACCATTTTCACGATATTGACGGCGCACTCGACGAATACGCGGCAAAAGACGTTCATAACAACAAGATAATATACAGCAATGACTGTTTGACTAGTTGGTACAAACTTTTTGTGCACTTTCGAATCATAAAAACAAATCAATATTGACTTCTCCAAAGGGTTTTCTTTCGGCCTTTCTTCGCTTGGATGCTTCCATTCAGAGCTTTAACGCTTGGTCTCTGGATCATTCCCAAACGCTAGCTACCATTTTCACGATATTGACGGCGCACTCGACGAATACGCGGCAAAAGTTGTTCATAACAACAAGATAATATACAACAATGACTGTTTGATTAATTGGTACAAACTTTTTGTGCACTATGACTTTCGAATCATAAAAACAAATCAACATTGACTTCTCCAAGGGGTTTTTTCGGCCTTTCTTCGCTTGGATACTTCCATTCAGAACTTTAACGCTTGGTCTCTGGATCATATTAAAAACACCGTGTCTCATCGCCAGTTACAATAGAATATCAGAAGTTTTCGTCCTTTTTTGAGTCTTTAATCAAGTCTGTACAATGTTGAAATCAGTTGGCTTGTGTGGTACAAACCTTGCAGAAAACTTTCTTAGTCCCAAATATTGTGTTAAAATGTGATGAATTAAATCTTCGGAAATATTTAATTCCACTCCCAAGTATTGCAATGTGGCTTTCGGCTCATGCACAAGTTCGATGTTACTTTCCGAACCACATATTTTTTTGCACCAGGATGTTCATCGTCATTTATGTCCGTACGCCCGTCTTTAAATCGTTTATACCACTCATACTCACTCATACGTGATAAACACGCATCACCATGCACTTGTTTCATCGAATTAAACGTTTCAGTATAATTTGTACAAAATTCATTTTTCGACCAATGCCAAATACACACTGTTAGTTAATACGCAATTTCTCTACTTCTAATGATGCAAATGTCATGATATTTTGACATAACATTGGTGAAAGATCTACCTTACCGACGTTTATTTTTAATAGATGGCGCCACTAAGAATTACTATTTTAAAAAAGTTCCATTTTCTCTGCGACAGATTGTGCATAATGTTTTCTGTATAACCAGGTCATTACATGGTCTATAGTTATTAGAATGTACTAAGCAGACTAATATTGGAACTGTACAGACATTTCACAATAAAGTACTACGGAATAAGGTCAATGGTCTACGGTACGTCCGTAACCATCTCATTAATACACTGGTGGAAATAATACATTCAGTCAATGCAAGAGAGCAAGTTTTTAAGAACGCAGTTGTTCAGTTTGAATTAGATAACGGTTGTAAAAATAAGAGAAAATGTGATTTTGGAAGCGATAGTTGAGCTACCGGTAGTCCAAATAAATAATTTACGGGAAACTAAAAACAAGAGCTTCAAAAACAATACTGCGAGATACTCGCCAAGCAGAATTTAAAGTAAAAAACCGAAAACTTAATTTGGAAGAGAGGAAATTTGCCATCGCGAAAAGGAAACTCACCCTTGAAGAACAAAAAATGAAATTGACACACACGACATTCGAAATTGAAAAGGAGGAAAGGGCTAAAATTTTAAAATTAGAAACTGAAAAAAGATCGCATTACCAAAAATTAATTCGATTTTAATGAAAATTTAATTAATTAATAAATAAATATGACAATAATTTATATTCTATTTGTATTTTATATTACTTAATATGTACATACAATACGTATATACTGCTGTTCACATGATAATAGTAAATTGCGCAATATTTAAGTACTATTGTAGTTTAGGTGGAGCAACGATAAAAAATTGCGATATTTGGCTACTATCAACATACATGGTAAGTGGAAAAATTACTGGGTACAAACTTTGCACATCCTGTAACATCAATTTTTGATTCTTTTTGTTGTCCAAGAATACAAATTCGTTAAGGTCTTTATCAAATTCTCATTCTACTGTCTATGGTACAAATTTTATTGAATTATTAAATTCTTCCACATGTGAAATAAAACGTGATTAGCATATGGACATGGTTTCATAGGATATCCGCTGTCACCATAAATTAAGTAATGTCGGCCACTTGGAATAGTATTATCTTCTACTCCAGTGGATAGTACAAATATGAATCTACAATTAGCCCTGTATTATGCTTTCTCTCAGGAATTGGTCCATATAAATATTTTATAATTCTCTGGAAAACCTAGGTCCTTTACATGCTGTCTTTTGTATCCAGAACAATATTATTTTTGGGAAAATATTGTTTAGTGATGAAGTTTCTTTCACTAGAAACGGCATCAATAACACCAGGAATTTATTTGTTGGGCACTAGAAAATCCACGGCAAACTAAGAAATCCTATTTTCAAGAGAGATTTTCTGTGAATGTTTGGTGTGTCCGTCTCTTGGTCTGTTTATAATCGAAGAACGTCTCACAGTTGTTCATTATTTACGTTTCTTGGAAAATGAACTTACAATATTACTGGATGACTCTTAATATAAAACGACGAATATGGATACAGTACGATGGCACATCTCCGCACTTTGGTAGACAAGTAACAGATATTCTTAATCAAAATTATATGAACAGGTGGATTGGGAGAGGTTCGACAGTTGCTTAGTTGCCAAGGTCACCATACTTAAATCCCTTAGATTATTTTTTATGGGGAAGGCTTAAAAATTTGGTTAATGCAGAACAACTTGAAAACAGAGAACAACTTGCTTCTAGAATTATGGATGGTGCAAAAACTATTCCTGCTGATCCTGAGACTGTTGGCAGAGCTACCTTTTCAATTCTAAAAGCTGGACTTCGTATACAGGAACTAGATGGACATTTTGAGCAATTAATTCAACAAAGCGACTTATTTTTAAATAATTTTCATTGATATTTCTTTTTGCAGCAGTACATAATATCTGCATTACTAGGGTTGTCTAAAACTACAAATTCTTGTAACTAAGGTACGACAGAGTTTTGAGCATATGTTCATTAGATATTTTTAACGTGAAATTGCTTCAGTAACTCATTACTAAGCTGTGCAAGTCATGGGACACCCGGTCTATTACTACGTATAATATACCCTGTTACTTATTGATTATTTACTCAGATGCGGACGGCTATAGTATTCCGATCGTCTTGGCAGCTCTAAATCATCATTTTAAATGTCTGGATGCCTTCTAAAACGAATTTCCTATTAAAAACAAATGTTAAAGGTGCTACTGGAAACTTTATTAGTTCCAGAGGTTATGATTTTTTAGAAACGGTACTTTTATTAGTAGTTAATGGAAGTATATTTATTTTCTAGAATTTAAATAGTATTAAATTTAAATATAGTAAAATATTTGTAGATGGTAGATGCTTGTACAAATAGTACTTGTGAGTAAATTATCTTGAAAAATATAATTTATTTTAATTGATAATTAAAGTATTATATAAGAAAATAAGTAAAATTCTGTTCTCATACATTACATACTAATTATGATATTTATTTGTAATTAGATTAAACTCATTTATTCAAGGTTAAGAAATAATAATAGATTTTGAACCAATTCTTTACCTCTTGGCACCTCACTTACATACATATTGTTGTAATACTTTCTTATCTAGACCGATAATAATTACAGAATATTCGGAAAAGTAAATACACGCTTAATCTTTGATAGGCATGATAGGAAGAATAATTATAATTGATCACCTTGCTAAAAAGACAGACGCAATAATATATGCATATTGCAGTAATATTGTATATCAAAAATATGCCACGCTGCTAGTTGTAAATTATACGAGGACGATTCTAAAAAGTTATACTTGATTTTATCAATATGTATTCTACGATGTAGATACACCACACAATCTCTGAAAATATCCGAATACTCAGCCAAATGTTTGATTCTCTTATTATGTAAAACTCGCCTCTTATTTATGGATTTAAGGCAAAGTTACTATTTGCATTTATTTATCAATGGCAAGTAATTATTCACGCATATGTTCTTTCAAGTTGCTGAATATATGAAAATCGTAAAGTATAAAATGCGAGTTATATGCAGAATGTTACCATACTTTCACTCAAAACTATAAAAACCAAAGCTGACTGATACGAGGGTAGCCGTTCATATTTCGGGAACTGGCAACACTGTTAGTGTTACCTCCGATCTGATGATTGCATCGTGAAGTTTGTCATTTTTGACAATATATTTAGCTTGACACTTTTATTATCCGGTCGCTATTTCTATTGTTGATAGTAACTTGAAAATTTTATGTCAGCGAAATAGGGAATTAACTCGCCAACATTTTCGTGCAATTATTTTTCATAACTTTCGTCGTGGATTATCTCAACAAGAATGCATCGACGAGTTGAATTCTTTATTGTGATGAAGCACCATCGAAAACTATGGTATATCGTTGGTATAGTGAATACAAACTTGGACGGCGTTCTTTGGACGATGAATGTCGTGACGGTCGTCCCACAAATGTTGTTGTGTCGGAAATCATTAATGCAGTGTCTGAATTGATAATGCAAGACCGTTATGGGACATACCGTGAAATCGAGGCATCTCTAGGTATTAGTAACAGCTGCCTGCATAAGATCCTGCATGAACATTTAGCCGTTAAGAATCTATGTTCACGTTGGTTACCACATAATTTGACAACCGCTCAAAAAAGGCCTCGCGTCGATTGGTACCAAGAAATGCACAAAAAATACAATGGCGGTGCTTCAAAGAACATTTATAAAGTCGTCACAGGTGATGAATCTTGGATCTATACGTAGGAGCCCGACAGTAAACAGTAGTCGACTGTGTTGGTATTCCAAGATGAGCCAAAACCAACAAAAGTTGTTCGCGCTCGAAGCACATTAAAACAAATGCTCGCCCGTTTTTTCGAAAAAAAAGGTCACGTTGCAACCGTGCCTTTAGAGAGTTGTAGAATGGTCAATTCCGTATGGTACACAACTATTTGTTTGCCAAAAATTTTGGAAGAAATGAGGAAAACAAACCGAAAACGACAGATCATTCTCCACCATGACAATGCGAGCTCTCACAGGTCGGTTCAAACAATTGATTAATTGACCAGGCGAAGCACTGAATTGATGAGCCATCCGCCGTACAGCCCTGATTTAGCACCCTGTGATTTCTTTTTGTTCCCATACGTGAAGAATCAACTTCGTGGTCAACGGTTTTCTACCCCGTTTTCTACGCCGGAACTCATATTTTGGAGATACCGCCTTCACAGTGACAGAAATGCTTTTCGGATCGGTTTAAACGAATGCAAAAGTGCATTGGTTTTCAAGGAGAATATTTTGAAAAGCAATAGAAGAACTATTTTCGATAATAAATTTTTTTTTTGTTTGCTATTCCCGAAATATATGCGGCTGCCCTCGTATTACAATAATGATAATGCAAATAATGCCTTTACGAAGATCTTGACGTTTAGCAGAACGAAAGTTGTATCTTTAGTATAAACTTAATACATAGTATTTCTTCGCAATTGAAGAAAACTACGATTTTTGGTAATTATGACTTTTTCAGATTTTTTTTCGTTTGTGGAATGCAATTGCTTGTAATAATGCAATCTTTCTCCATAGAATAACGTAAAAAGGAATCTAGAGAAGTGAGAAAATTTTTATTAGTCCATGAACGAGTAACAGTTGGAGAACAAAATTTGAATATTATTGACTCGGAAAATTTAAAGACCAGCTCTGGATTGCAAAGAGAATGCAAAAATTTTTGCCGAGCCATACAACTCTCATATGAGTTTTTTTGATGAGTTTACTTGAATATTTTGATAGTATTAGTGTTATTAGAAGTTTACACTATGTCTTTTTTGTACGTAAATTTGGATTTTGTCAGTCATTTGGTATTTTCATTACATATAAGCAGCGTTTTATTGATTGTATTCAGCGCAAATTTCTCAAAACTGTGTCATTTAAACTCAGTCCTTGACTCATTATCGAATGGCGCTCATTTCATGGTAAATTAGGAAGTGATAGAACTGATTGTTCACAGATACTCGTTGTTATTTCATTCCAGCATTCCAAGCTGTTCTACCAGTTATAGTTTAACGTTAATCTGCGAACAATTAGGACTAATGTGTTTATGAAATCATCCGAAGCGCAAAATTGATTTATAGACATTTTCATTCCAGAATTAGTCGAGATATTACTTTCCTATCTCTTTTCATATGTATAATGTTTTATGTAAGGTAAGCTTTTTGAATATGAATTTAGGATACTTAGTTTTGTCATGTTGTTCTGTTGGATAAATAAATGTACTATTGTTATTACTATGAATATTGTCATTATTCGCTTATTTCATAATAAAACCAATTGAAAAAATATCAAAACATTACAAAAATGATAACTTGTTCTGCTGATAATAGCAACATCTTAAATTTAAATTATTAATTAAATTAAATTAAATTATTAATATAATAAATAGTTGTCAGCTAATATTCTAAGGAATTTTCGAGATATTTAATGCACCGCGCTTTATACGTACAATGAAGATGTATTTTTTCGGGTTCTAAACCGCGTGTGAGTTGTATTCCGAGAATGATCGTTTTCTTGACGTTTCAACGAGATCGCACTCGTCATCTTCTGGAGCTAATTTGTTGCTTACTAAAGCTGAAGATCGTCTTCAGCTTCAGAAGGACCGTTCTCTTTCTCTCGACGTTTCAACGAGATCGCACATCTTCTGGAATTGGTCTGTTGCGTAGCTGAAGCTGAAGCGAAGCTGAAGACGATCTTCAGTTTTCGGTATTCTCTGGACGCTTCGACGAGATCGCATTCGGTATCCTCTGGAGCTAATCTGTTGGTTACTGAAGCTGAAGATTGTCTTCGGTTTCAATATGCTACAGAGTAGCTCCAGAAGATGACGGGTGCGATCTCGTTGAAATGTTAGGAAAACGGTCCTTTTCGGAACACAACTCAACAACACGCGGTTTAGAACCCGAGAAAATGTCTCTTCATATACCTAGTCCTGCCATAAGTATTGATACAAGTGTAAACGCACCTTTTTGCAGATGATAACTTGAAAGCACAAAAATTTTATGTTGGCAGTTCTGACATTTGATATATGCTTTACAAAAGTGCCGAACAATTTCACTATAGCGTGAGTCGTCATTATGGAATGGTCGGATAAAGAGAGCCGTATTGCGATTATTGCACTTCATAAGTGTGGAATAGAAAGAGCCCGTATTTTTGATTTATTGAAACCGTTAAATATTACGCGTGTGTTTATGTATCGTACTGTTAAGTTATTCATTGATACTGGAAATGTAATCGACCGTAAAAGATCTGGCAGGCCTCGCATAGTTCGTAGACCACAGGCCATCAATGCTGTGAGGTCCCGCATCATTCGATATCCTGTCCGCAAACAGAAAATCATGGCTCGTGAAATGGGTATTCCTCCGAGAACCATGAGCCGTATCATTAAACAAGACCTAGGACTTAGAGCTTTCAAACGAGAAACAGGACAGCGCCTTAACGTTGAATTAAAAAAGAATAGGAAGAAAAAATGCAAACACCTGATATCGTTGTACGGCAAAGAGCGTTACAAAAAAATTCTGTTTTCTGATGAAAAAATTTTTACCGTGGAAGAAACTTGTAACAAGCAGAATGATAGGGTGTATGCACGGTCCTCCAAGGAAGCCAGAGAAGTGGTGCCAAGGATTCAGCGAGGTCATTTTCCTGCTTCAGTGATGGTTTGGTGGGAAGTATCCTATGACGGTGTCACTTCATGCATTTTTGTGAAAAAGGTGTTAAAACAGCGGCCAAAAACTATCAACGAGACATTTTAAGCAATGTAGTGGAGCCCCTGAACTACACCAAGTTCCAAAATCAACCATGGATATTCCAACAAGACTCTGCGCCCGCTCACAAGGCCAAAACAACTCAGCAATGGCTTGAAAATGATGTACCTGAGTTTGTTAGTACTGGCTATTGGCCGTCAGCAAGCCCAGACCTAAATCCGCTCGACTACAAATTGTGGTCAATATTAGAGCGCATGGTCTGTAGAAGACCCCATCGCAACCTGGAATCATTGAAGCAAGCGTTAACAGAAGCAGTCGACAATTTTCCCATGGATATCGTCCGTACAGCGATTGATGAGTGGCCCTGCAAAGTCGGCGTTGTATTAAGGCAAATGGCGGCCATTTCGAGTAATTTGCATTGTATTTTGTAGCTTACTATTGCCAAAATACACTATCAAAAAATAATTTAATTCCAACTTGCAGTTTTCTTTTTGTACTTAAAAATCTTTATATCAGTATTTATGGCAGGACTAGGTATATATATATATATATATATATATATATATATATATGTGTGTGTGTGTACTTAAGCACATATTTTCTTAAGGATTATTTCTTGAGAGTTCGAATATCTGCAGAGATTATTATGCATATAAAGACAACGAAAGAGACATTTGCTAGTCGGCAGCTCGATCATAAATTACTGATATATTGTGCTCAGATCTCGGATCAAAATCCAAGGCCATTGTCCAGGAAGTTTTATCATAGGGTTTGTTCAGACTTTATGTAGGTAAATGTCAACAGTTCCTCAGAGAGCATTAATAATAACTCATCATCTGCCAATGTCGCTTGTAATTGCCGTTAAATTGTTTAGGGATGTGAGGACATTGTATAAGAATACATAACAACGATATTTTGTGCGCATATGCAAGATTTGTACGGCCAGTAAAATGGCCCTGTAAAGAAATAAGTTTTCATCAATAAGGTTGATATATAACCCCTTTCCACATTAACTTTTGTAAATTCTGTATACGCATTTCGACAACCAAGTTGTCATCATCAGCAGATAATTTCAAAGTGTCGCACCTGGTAAAACACGGCGAAAAACAACCGCACGAAAATCAAACTCCGTACGCGATCCACACCGTTCAAAACCAAGATGTACACTAGTCAGTGTACAACCGCAGAAAATCAAACTCCGTACGCGATCCACACCGTTCAAAACCAAGATGTACACTACTCAGTGTACATCTTGGTTTTGAACGGTGTGGATCGCGTACGGAGTTTGATTTTCGTGCGGTTGTTTTTCGCCGTGTTTTACCAGGTGCGACACTTTGAAATTATCTGCTGATGATGACAACTTGGTTGTCGAAATGCGTATACAGAATTTACAAAAGTTAATGTGGAAAGGGGTTATATATCAACCTTATTGATCAAGTCAATCAACCACAGGCTCCATCAAATTCAACTAAAGAAATAAGTTGCTTATTTTTGCAATATTTGTTGCAACAATTGTTGCAACGTCCACCGTATTCGCCAGATTTAGCTCCTTCTGGCTTCTGGTAGTCACATCTCGAAAAAATTCATGCTCGGAAAACGATTTTCATCGAACGAAGAGGTAATAGCAGCCGTGGAAACGTATTTCGATAGTGTTCCTGATTCTCACTTCAGAGATAGAATCCGTAAATTAGAAGATCGCTGAAATAAGTGTATTGAAGTTGATGGAGGTTATATTGAATAATAAAATATATTTGAAACCATCAAATTGTGTTTTTCTTATCGAACGACAAAACTTATTAAACAACCTGGTACACAAACTGGTATAAAACATTATTTCAGTATATTATATACTATAATATCGGTTTATTACATGTTCAACATATATAATTAGTTAATTGGCCATTGCATAGTTATATAATTATCGTTATTACATAAATTAATAGGTAACAATTACAATTGTACACAGTATTTATATTACTTATCTTCAGAAGGCAGAGATATGTAATCGCGACGATTTAACTCAAACGAGTTTAAAAAATATTATCCACTGACGAGCACTTACATAACATGCAGTAGGAATTGCAGTTGGTTATATTTAGAAAATAATACACGTGCTGCGAATATAAATATGAATTATTAAGCATTTCAGATCGTCTTATACTGAAATAAATTAAAAAAAATCTGCAACAATTGATTTATATTTAGAGTTAATCCCTCTTTTCGCGAAGTTTTTGTCTATACGTACGTATAGCTAACATAGATACATATACATATATGGATGCCGTAGTGACGTACTTTGAACGATATATAACATGTTTAGATATGAAAGGCTAATTGAAATAATTGTCATATATTTAAGTCGAATAGCGATGGTCGTATGTACTAACTATGTATATACATGTATTATATATAATGTACGTACGTTATGTATTTTATGCGTAAATTACAGAATTATGTTCATAATGGCAAGTAGTATTGTACTTTTAATTTTTAATTATATTTGGTTGTCGCATGAAGGTTACGTTTACCATTTGTTTTTAATGAAATAGCCTACTTGTTTCGCTCATTTTCTATTTCAATTCGGTCACATAATAAATCATGAATGGTCACGCACATGCAGTTTTATATAACTAATAACATTGAAAGTGGCGTGCTGTTAAAAAAACCAAACGATGGCAATTGTTCTGACGATAGCTTTTTTATAAACTAAATCTCGATAGCCGTCACGAAACTACATGCAATTTTCGAAAAATAAACGTGTTATATAAGAATCAGACATTACAATTATATCTCCGTTTTCTTTTCCAATTAAAACTTAGCAAATTATTTCTGTAAATTGTAAGGGAGCATAGGGTCCACCATAGCATAGGGAACAAATGTTTTTTGTCGTCTAATTTGATAGCTCCACAGTTATTTCGTTTCTGCCTCGAAATACCTCAGTATTCAGTATTCATTTATTATTCAAAAAGATTATACAATGTAGATGGTTCTACAATAAATTTGAAGTTGTCAATAACATTAAAATTGAAAAACACGATAAAAAATAAAAACAAAAATACATTTAAGTGTATATGGTACATATATAAATAAAAATGAAAGTATATTGCAAATATACAAAATTGTCAAAAGTGAAAACAAGAAATACAATTAAATCACAATTAAAACTAAAAAATTAAAAAATGGGTAACTAATGGCCCGAAAAGGATTCTCTCCTATCGTCCCAAGTGTTGAAAATCCTCGTGATCCGTAGTCTTCTACTTCATGGGATATTGTAGCCGTATCTAATAAAAGAACATTTTAAAATAACGATTTATTAAAGACTTGCTAATAAAGCTTTATGTAACAGATCTAATGGAATGTGCAATTAAAGAAGACTTCGATTAAATTTTTTAAGACAATATTTTATTATACAAAATCTATTACATATTAAAATATTGGTCTTTTATGTACATATGGTATTTCTAAAGACCAAAGGAGTTCAAACGATTTCTCTTAATAAAGAGCATGAACAGCATTTTGTTTTTCTCCGAAGGCAATGATTATCTCTCTATCGTTAGTTGTTTTTAAATTGATAGTAGCCTACTTAAAAATGTAAAATGATAATCCGCTCCCTCTGACTTCTATATTAATGTTTTAAAAAGTATTAAGGGTCCATTCTATTTTATAAAAACGAAAAAACGTCGTACTTCATAAATATATTTAGACGGAGATATCGAAAAAAATAAATATGTAAAATTTTTCTGAAAGTTTTTATTGGTTATGTTACATATAAAGGGCAAACAGTAATATGAAAAGAATCGCCAAATATGGCTTCTACTACATTTTATAATAAAAAAAATCTTAAATATCGTCTTGATCGTAGTTCCTTCTAAAAAAAAATATTTTATAAGCGAGTGGAATTTCACAGTTTTTAAGTTATTTAAGTTATTTTTTAATATCACATATAGATTTTAGCTACTAATCTCTAATCAACAGTTACAGGTACATATGTTATAGTATTCCTTGCACCTCTTCAAATGAATCTTGTTTAGCCATTTTTTCATCTTTACGAACTATTATCGATGCTTGCCTATCTTCAAAGTTTCAGCATCAGTATCACTCCTACCTGCAAATTTTACTTCAGGATCAATTTTTATGGTATGTGCATATTACAAGAAACGAAGTAATTATTATGAGTATGAGACTTCTAACTAATATATGAAAAAACAAAAAATCGATTATTTTTGGACGAAAAAGTAGAATGCCTTCTCCCTTAAACAAGCGCATATAATCGGCGCTCATAATGTGACATAAGATCTTTGTCTAACGGCATTCATCCTAAATGAGAAGATAAATTATCGAGATAGAGGCCTTTAGATTCAGTTTACAAAGTATGATAAGCCGGCAACTTACCACTGAGCTATCAGGTGACTTGTATTTAACTGACTCAGTAATTGCGAATTTCACTGATAGATTCTTTATTTCAACGTACCAGATTAACGTATCAAAACAGTGCTTTAATCGTCGAGTTAAAGCAATAATTGATGCACATTGTTATAGATCACCGCGAGATTGATCAAATACATACTTACATGGCAAGCAATGACATCTGTCCGTAGTTAACAACGGAATACTTAGATTGGTATCAAAACAAGATGTGCTCTATTGCTTATTTTTAATATTCATCAATGATAACAACCTAACTACTTTCAAATTATACTGTGAGTAGTGTATAATTTGAAAAGCTTTTACAATAATTTTGACTATGTGCAGTAACTCCTTATGAAGAAATTCACCTAACACAACACATTAACATGTACAATTTTCTTATAGAAACATAATGAAAATACTTCATTTTTGAAATGATTGGAAATGGGCGAAGAAAATTGATTATTTTTAATAATAATCAAAAAAAATCATAGAGCAAGCAACAGGAACCAACACAAATAATATCTAAATCAAATATTCATCAAAAGTAATTATTTGTTTGGTGAGATTTCAAAGGAAAAGTGTTGAATAGTTAATAGATTCCTTGAAAATCACGAAAATTGCAGGAAAAGGTAAAATGAAATGTGACAAAAGGCGACGACATCTGAGAGGTGCAGAACTATCAAAACAGATTTAATTTAAAAGTAACGAAACAAATTTGGTTTGGAGGTTGCATCATATTGTGGTATTCGCATGATGTGCACTGAAAAATTCACCAATTTTAGAACTATGCAATCTTAAGAAACAATTTGCAAGAACGTAAAGAAGAATTTGTTTCAACACATATGACATGGTGTAGCAATACAGAGGCATAATATTTTAGGATAAAATAATTTTGACGCTGGACCGCTGGTCAACAACAAACAATCAAGCCGTCATCGTATAGCAAATGGTATCGTGGTTTCGGAATGTTTTTGTAATAAGACACGTTGCGTTCGTGTTTATTAATAGAAAGACACATTCAAAGGTTTCAACTATGCTAAAGAGCGTTAAAGTAGAAATAATAAGAACATACAAGGAATTTGAGTTTTATATTGGTCGTTTCTATCTATGATATTATAGAAAATCTTGGAAAATGATTCACAGGAAGAATTAATTAATTTTTGAAACAATTCTAAACTAAAAAATAGAAGTAGTGATAACATATAAGGTTGACACATATGTTCGTAATGTGGTGGTTTCTAGGACGAAAGTGTCTCGAAATCATTATTAGGCATATGTAAAAGTTATTTTAATCGTACTATTGTTTAACTGAATACTTTTTGAATTTGTGAATTTATGCTAGGTTGTTTTATTTACTAAAAAAAAGTTGAATATCAAGTAGAGAAAACAAACGTTTTTTGTTCAACAAAGAAGTTAATGCACTGGAAGGCACTAAAAGTAGTTGTGATGTTTGCAGAGAAAATCTATTTCGGGGAGAGCACAGTACGGAAATGGTTCTAGATTTAAAGAAGGACATTTTACGATAAACGATTCCCAAAGTTCAAGAAACTCATCGAACTTTGATGAAGATCAAATGATCGCGTTAATTTATGATGATCTATGTCAATCAATTTGGGAGTTCGTCATTATTATGGATTATAATCAATCGACCGTAACATAATTGCATTCCATGAGTAAAAATGAAAGACCAGAAAAACCAGCGTATCAACACAATCACAATACTAATTCATCGACATCGATCATTATAGGGCCATATTGTTTTGAACACGTAAGACGGTGCCTTTATGATAACATTAAAGACAAAGAATGGTTTAGCCCTAAAAGGCAACTCCCCGAGCAAAGCTGATGGGCATCCGTGTTATCTAATGTTATTCATCTGGTGAGGCAAAGAAGATATCGTCTACTATCAACTACTTCTAAGGAATGCAATCATCACTACTGAGATTTACTGGGAAAAACCTGCTGGCTTGAGGTCGCTATTTACGAAAAAATATTATATATATTATATATATATAAGATATTATCAAGTTATTTTATTCATTTTCATACTGCTAATATTATAAAAGAGGCTATTCAAGAACTTTATTTTCCCGGTCTCGCTCTGTCAGATTTCCATTTCTTTCGCTCTCTATAAAGCAACCTTCAAGAAATCTTCTTTAATAAAGATGTCGCCCTTCAACATTAGCTTGACAACTTCTTCACCTTCCAACCACCGGATTTCCGGCCTGGAATCGAAAAATTGCCAGATCGTTGGCAATTCTAAATAATGAAGCAAGATATATTCCTGATTTGTGCTAAATAAAAACGTTACGAACTTATGCATCAACTTAATATAATGGGATTTCGTATATTAGCAATTCTTTAAACATCTTTAAAATATTTTCTTTCTTCGAAATTTGAAGAATTTGTCAATGATCAAGTCTAGCAGAATTTTATTCCGACTTTATAAGAAAACAATATAATAAAACAGAATATAAATATTGTAAAGATAAGTTATATATATTTAATTAATAATATTAATGGGATTGAAAAATTATACATATAGAAAAACAAAAACAATATATTTATTCATTTGAATACAAATTTCGAACAATAGCGAAATTATATAAGCATTAAAGTTGTTAAATACAGTACATATATAATATTATGAAAGTTTTAAATATTATTACACAATCTTGATAAGCAACGAATAAATAGTATTATATTAATTAAATAAATAGTATTAAAATTTCATCAAAATTGATAAAACTTGATTGAAAAATTTTTCAAGGGATTTGCCGTTATGTACACAACATTTATGAAGCAAAGAATTACCAAACGATAATGCCAAGATTTAAGCCTAAAAAGAATCTATACTACTGAATTTTTAAATTATAATTGTAATCTCTGAATATATTGGGATTGATAAGGAGATCAAAATGTCACTTTAATTCGCCTAATATAGAAGATTTACTGATTATGATAATTTTTAAATGAGCAAGGATATATTTTTTTAACGATTCTCTCGTTCACAGCCAGGGACATCTATATTTATAGAAAGTCGCCAGTCAGTACTTTTTAAAACCAGTTAAGTGTTATTGTTTAAACAATATTAAAATTTAATTTTAAAAAGTATACGAGTAAACGGCAATATAAATATGTTTACGAAATATTTCTAGAGTATGTACAGGTGTAATTGACATGTACAAAGGTTGTTATCAATAATTCTACTCAAAATAATTAGAGAATACTTTACTTCTTACTGGATAATTTTATACAAAATTAAACTGTTTTTTCCCAATTAACCCTGCTGGGCCCATGGGCCCAGCCAGACCTTTTTCGATTTCAATTGTAATTTAAATGTACTTCTAGTAGGGCTAGCGACTTGAAATTTCGTGATTTTTCTTAAAATATTCTTAACTATCATCTCTGATAATTGGGGGGATACTTCTCAGATGAATTGATAATTACAAAGATATCGTGGTAAACGAATCACATGTGGTCTGCCCAGACCCTTACCTATTTTATATGGAAATGTATGAAATATGATTCAATTTGAACATTTCATATTTTTTTATCATTAATATATAACCCCTTTCCACATTAATTTTCGTATTCTGTATACGTGTTTCGGCAACTAAGTTGTCATCATCGCAGACAATTAAACAGTGTCGCATTTGGAAAACTACGGCACAAACCCGCACGAAACGAATTCCGTACATGATCTGTAGCGTCGAGTACCAAAACTGTGTGTGTGAAACTCAAAACGCACACTACGTGTGAACGTCAAAACGCACCCTGTGTGTGCACACAATGTGCGTCTTAGCTTTCTTCTTCTCGTTTGTATCTTAATCTGAATATCGTTGATCAATTTCTCATACAGTTTTTTTTATTTCTTAATTTGAATATCCTTGATCAATTCATAATATGGAATAGCTATATATTGATTTACATTATTAAGTACTGGGTGTTCACTAAATCTATATTTATATATATTGTATATATATATATATATATATATATATATAACTGTATTATATTACATCAATAAGTTAGTAGATTGTTATCTTTACTTTGGCATTTTAATTAGTGTATTCGTTGTCTGTTCTTTTTTTCTTCTCATCTAAAGCATTAGATGATGGTTGTACGTATTTCTTTGATCCTTTTCGACTCAGTATTAGAGTAATATTTCTAGGGAAGTCAATACTGCGTCGCTCTCATATCATTTAGTTAGGGAAGAACCAGAAAAGTAGGGGGGGTTCTCCCAACTCTTCAAATACTGGCAAGATAGCGCCCTAGAAGAAGGTCATAGGATCCTTTCCAGGTAAAGAATAGGGCTTGGGATATAGATATCAACCACAGTTGATAGAGGCGTGACAATGCTGAACTTTCGCGTTTTCAATTTGGGACGAGTTGGCAAAAATAAGAAACTTAATTTTTTTGAAGACTTATTTTTAAAGTATAGTATCAATTTTTTTAAAGATGAGTAAAGTCATATCTCGTTAGAATACATTGTCTAACTTTATTCTTCTAATTTGGCTCAACACTTTAAAATGGTTTTTAGTTCTCCGTCAAGATATTAACCTTCTAAGAAAAAAGTTAAGTAATTTAATTTTCAAAGAACTCGTCTTACAAAGATTATTGAAGACTGTTATTCGTACAAAAATAAATATTAATAAAGCACAATTAAAAAAATTTGAAAATCAAAGTAAAATAATGAAAAAGTTATTTACAAAATATGAATTATTTTTA